>PVJS01017566.1:5990-36099 GCA_004027185.1 Glis glis
TTGGTCAGAGTTCCAGAAAGGGGTGCTTTCACTTCTACTGGATTTTAACCTAGGAAAATGTAGACTTGAACTTCTTTTTTTCTTTTTTTTTTTTTTTTTTGGTACCGGGGATTGAACGCAGGGGTGTTCTACCTCTACGCTACGCCCCCGGGCCTATTTTTTGTACTTTATTTTGAAACCGGGTCTCACGAAGTTGCGGAGGGCCTCACTAAGGAGAGAGAGAGAGAGAGAGAGAGAGAGAGAGAGAGACAGGGAGAGAGAGAGCGAGAGCGAGAGAGCTGAGGCTGGCCGCGAACCCGGATCCTCCGGTCTCTGCCTCCCAAAGTACTGGGATTACAAGCATGCGCCACCACGCCCGGCAAGACTTGAACTTCTGAGTGACAATCCCCCACCCCTAAAACTAAGAATGAGGCCAACATGAAGACAGTAAGGAGTAAAGAGGAGAATGAAGTCCTGATAGCATTATTTGAGCCCTTGACCAACCCACATTTGAAATGAGACTATCCTCTGGATTTTCAAATGATATGGGCCAATAAATCCCCCTATTTTTAAGCCAGTTAGGGTGGGTACCCTGTAATGTGCAACAGAAAGAATCCTAGCTAGAGGCCGGGCGTGGTGGCGCACGCTTGTAATCCCAGTACTTTGGGAGGCGGAGACCGGAGGATCTGGGTTCGCGGCCAGCCTCAGCTCGCTCTCTCCCTGTCTCTCTCTCTCTCTCTCTCCTTCGGGAGTCCCTCCGCAACTTTGTGAGACCCGGTTTCAAAATAAAGCATAAAAGAAAATAGGGCTGGGGGCGTAGCGCAGAGGTAGCATGCCCCTGCGTTCAATCCCTGGTACTGCAAAAAAAAAAAAAAAAAAAAAAGAATCCTAGCTGATACACTTAGAAAGTGAGAAGAACTAAATCTAATAATTCAAGGCATCATTTCCGTAGCTGGTAAAAACTGAAATAGTCAAAGCTGATAGTTTCAAAGTTACTCGATGATGCTCTTCAATGTCTTTGCTTACCTCTTTTTGTATTCTCACATATTCATGATGAAGATTGGCCTGCATTTGATTTTAAGTCACCTTTCTTCTAATATACATTACCAATATCCCCAAATAATCTTTTCCAATAGAAGGAATAAAATAGCGTAAAATTCATTTTACATTAGTGGATCCCATATACTCGTTTACTTTTGTTGTTGTTTATTTCAGTTCTGACAATTGAACCCAGGGGCACTCTACTGCTGGGCTATTTCTCCAGCCTTTTTTTATTTTTTGTTTTGAGACAGTGTCACTAGGTTGCTGAGATAGCCTCGAACCTGTGATCCTCCTGCTTCCAAATAGCTAGAATTTCAGGCATGTGCCACCCTGCCCAGCACCCATTTACTTTTAAGTAATCTCTATAGGGCTAACACCTCAAAATTGAAATTTTATGCCGGGCGTGGTGGCGCACGCTTATAATCCCAGTACTTTGGGAGGCGGAGACCGGAGGATCTGGGTTCGCGGCCAGCCTCAGCTATCTCTCTCTCTCTCTCTCTCTCTCTCTCTCTCTCTAGAGTCTCTAGAGTCTTTCTCTCTACCTAGTGAGGCCATCCACAACTTCGTGAGACCCGGTTTCAAAATAAAGTATAAAAAAAAAAAATAGGGCCGGGGGTGTAGCGTGGAGGTAGAATACCCCTGGGTTCAATCCCCGATACCGCAAAAAAAAAAAAAAATTGAAATTTTATGTCTTCAGCAAAAACAAAACAAAAAATGTATCTACTCTGGAATACTAATACAGGTTGAAATAAACACAAAATTTGGTGGCCATAAAAATGAAATAACCAAAGATTTTATAATTTTTCTTTAGGCTCCAATGTATTTTGCTCTACAAACTCATGTAAATGTACATCATTGTGTATGTAACTTCTAACCTTAAGAAGACATTTTGTAGCATCTACAGTGGTCTGAGTCCAATCAGGAGATAGAAATCACATAGTAAGTTAAATGGGAGAAGGTTAATATAAAGATTAACTGAAAAGTGAAACAGAAGGAAACTCTACAGGGAATTTGGATCTCATTGAAGAAGGTTTGATCTGCCCACTGGATAGGAAAGAATTTTCTTGGTTTGATCAGACTTGAGCTGGCCTGGAGTTACTCCTCTAGAGAATGCAGGAAATCAGCCTCTTCCAGAGTGCAGATGGAGGGGTAGGTAACCACAGCATGGGTGCACAATGTGGTCTGGATGCTGATGGGAGCAGGAGGCCTGCAGAGCATACAAGGCATGCAGTTGCTTCAGGTTTCATGCCAAGAGGGATGAGAGAGCTGGGCATGGTGGTGCATGCCTATAATCCCAGTATTTGGGAGCCTGCGCAGGAGGATTACACGTTCAAGGCTAGCCTTAGCAACTTAGCAAGACCCTATTTCAAAACAAAAACAGTGCTGGGGATATAGCTCAGAGGTGGAATGTGGCTGAGTTCAACTTCTAGTACCAAAAAATAAAAAGAGAGAAAGAGAGAGAGAGAGCCATGGGAAGGTTATAACCAGGCAGAGCGTGCTATGGAAGACCCTGTTTCTGGCCCGGGGCTGAGGCAGAAGCCATCAGACATTTTCACACCCACACCATCAAACCCTATGCATGAGAATCTACAAGGGAGCCTCTTCCTCCTGCAAAATATGTCCATGTTCTCTACTGAGAGAATTTAACATCATACCCCCCTTTTCAGAGGGGTAATTCAGGTTGAACTCAGGGGCACTCTAACCTCTGAGCTATATCCCGAACCCTTTTTTATTTTGCTAAGTTACTGAGGCTGGCCTGGAACCTGTGATCCTCCTATCTCAGCCTCCCAAGTACTGGGATTCTAGACATGTACCACCATGCCCAGCTTCATACTCACTTTAAAGGAGAAATAGTTGATGGAGTTTTATTGTTTATTACAGGAAATCTATTAAAAGGTACATGTGGCCGGGCGTGGTGGCGCACACTTGTAATCCCAGTACTTGGGAGGCAGAGACCCGAGGATCCAGGTTCGCGGCCAGCCTCAGCTACTTAATGAGGCCCTCTGCAACTTCGCGAGACCTGGCTTCAAAATAAAGTATAAAAAATAGGGCCGGGGGTGGAGCTCAGAGGTAAAACGGCCCTGGGTTCAATCCCCAGTACCGCAAAAAAAAAAAAAAAAAAACGGGTACATGTAAAGCTAAGAAGCAATAAATTATGAACTAATAGCCAAAGACTCTTCTCTATCATATGAATATTTCTCTACTTTTTCTTGTATTGTTTTCTCTAGTTTTATATTTTTTCAAAAACAAAAGTATTTATTGGGTAACTAGTATTCACCAAGAAAAGATGTAAAATAATATAGTCCATGTTCTCAAAAGGTATAGAGCACACAAACGAACAAATAATTAAAAATGCAATGTGGTAAGCATCATAATAGAGATGTGTAGATCAGAATTAGACTTCAACTGCCTATTTCTGCTTGTGGAATTCAAGACAAAATCCACCCAGAGAGGTTAACTTCACAATATTGTAGCACAGCAACATTGTGAGGCTTATAACAAGTAACTAACATCATTTAAACAGCTAATAATGATCAAGGTATTGAGGTCTGCATGTTCTGTTTTCTTAATAAATTAGAATAGAATTAGGGTGTTCCCTATAAAAGTATCACTTGAATTTTCTTGAACATCGACAGGGTTTTTTGAAAGGGTACATACTTCTTAGAGTCATAGCTACCATGGCAGATCTTCATGCAATCCACATCTGTCATTTATGCTGCTGTCCATGATCTTGATTTGCCTATAGAAATATGCTAAATTTCACAAAACTATTGCACTTGATAGGTAATAAAGGGCATATGTGAAGCTTTTGACTGTCTCAGATTTTTATGATCTTGAAGCTTAAATTCAATGCAATTGAAAACAATCAGCCTTGCTCAGAGATAGAAGACAGTTCCAAATTTGATAAAATCTAAAAAGAAGGAGGAGGAGGAGGAGGAGATGAAGAAGGAGAAGGAGGAGTAGAAGGGGATTGGGAAGTAGAAGGAAGAGGAGGAGGAGAATTAATTGCCCTATTTCCCTTCTCAGTCTGGAATTTAGACAAGAGACATGAGCTGCAGAATATCAGTTTAGAAGTCAGTACATGAGCTTTTGGGGGGTTCTTAGGAAGCAAAGTCTGAGATGGGAATTCACTTTCAAGTTGTTAATGAAGGAGTGCTCTCAGGAGAGACAGGGGAAAGAAAAAGTCCAGTAGGATGTGACTGCAGGTGGAGCCTAGCTTCATCTTAATCCCACCAGGATCTCTGAATCAACAATGCCCCTGGAGGCAAGGAAGCCAGCTTCTGAGCACCTTTCCCCTCACAGAATCCTTAGCATTGGGAAGGGAGCAGGGCATGACTTCCAGCTGAGGTGGCTCTTTGTTCAGCAGGTTTTTGGAGAAGGAGTCAGCTGTGAGGCATGAGAGCAAACACCAACAGCAGCTGTTGAACTGGGTACACTGGCAAGTAAAGAAGACCCAGGTTGGGCACCCACTGTGTCCATCACAGAAAACAATAAATGAACTTTGGGGAATTTGTATGGAGGAAGAAAATGTTTGAGGGACACAGAAGTGGAAAAGTCTATAAAAGATGACAATAATCTACAAGAATGGTATTCATAGCCTAACAGGTGTGTCTAAAATTTCCAACAGAAACTAAAGCCTGAAAAGAGAGCAGATTGGAACAATTACAAACATCTCTATAATCAACTCATTATCATATCTCTACTCTAAATAGATTTTTTAAGATTATACATATTCTGCATTACTTCCTTTACTGTCTAAAATTACTGGCATAAAATGAAATAAATGCAAAGTCTCCACAAGGCACAAGGGCAACTACTAAGATGTAAGATGCCAGTCTTACAGAGTGTGGCCCCAAAATTAGGCAACCCACCTGGAATTCAACAAACGGGGTGGAGAGGAACTTGGCAGTGGTTTCTAGGTGCACCAGCTTGCCAGTATGCTGTCACTGCAAGGTAGTAGGAGACAAAAAACAGAACAAAACAAAACCCTTATTATAAGTATCTATAAATGATGTTAAACTCCACCATACTAAAATAAAAGGGGAACTTCATTATGCATAATTAAATAAGAATCTACTGTGTGACAATATCCTAGTGATTTGTGATTATCCCACTTTGAGAAAATGTCACACCGTATTTTCATTTAGAATGCATTGCTTCATTACATGAAGTAGATGAAAATTTTGTATTGACTAAAAAATTATAACTTTTGATTTCCAATTTTGCTAAATGCCATTTCCCTAACTAGGACTAAACCAATGGAGGTAATAGTAATTAACCTCTGTATTATTTAAGCAAGTCCTAGGAATTATGTAGTGGGAACTTACCAAGAGGGACTTGGGGTGAAATCACTACACACCATTATGCATTTGCCTCCAGTGCCCTCTAAATGTAGCCTGCAAGGCTAATCTATTCCTCCAACTTTGGAAAAACGCTCAGACCCCACAGATTCCTGTTCACTTGAGTGCACAGCACTAAACTGATGTTGCATGCTCTTGATCCAGCAGATATTTATAGCTGAATTTCTCTGAGGCGGTGAATTTCAGGTTCCTCAGAGCTGTCCAGCATTAAACTGGTCTATCACATGCAATTTTTTGTTCCCAGGCTAGTTCTCCTCCCGGAGTTTTACTCCCTCCTCATCCTCCATTCATCTGGTAGTCACTCCTAGCTTCTCTGGAGTACCTCTAGGTCACCCTACTGGGTGGCATGAAGAAGATCCCTGTTCACCTCCCATGTCCTTATGACCCACAACAGTTTGGGATAACACTTCCTTGACCCTGGCTTCTGCAACCTCTAGGTGGGGAGGCTGAGACCATGTTCCCTTCAGTTCATTTGCCAACAGATTCACAAATAATCTCCTTTAATCTCCCATTTCTTAACTTAAAATGACAGCAGAAAAGAGATACTCCACACTTTTTTAAAAATCCACTTTAAACTTCCTACAGTGTCTTCTGTTTCATGACTAACTTTGGTATTTGATATATTGGTATCTCATTTAAAGCCACCAATTTAACATCCAATTGCCTCTAAAATCCAATGAGAAATAAGCCCTGCATCTTATGTAAAAGCATTGGGAAGTTCCAAGAAATGAAACACCCCATTCTTTTTTTTTTTTTTTTTGTGGTACCGGGGATTGAACCCAGGGGCATTCTACCTCCGCGCTACACCCCCGGCCCTATTTTTTATACTTTATTTGAAACCGGGTCTCATGAAGTTGCAGAGGGCCTCACTAAGTAGAGAGAGAGAGAAAGAGAGAGACAGGGAGAGAGAGAGAGAGAGAGCTGAGGCTGGCTGCGAACCCGGATCCTCCAGTCTCCGCCTCCCAAAGTACTGGGATTACAAGCGTGCACCACTGCGCCCGGCTCACTCCATTCTTAAAAAATTAAATCAGGTAAAAGAATAGAAGCATGGGAATAAACAGAGAGAACAGTCACAAACAACATTGTCCTTAGGAGAGCTCTAAAGTCCTATCAGCTTTTTATCCCAGCCAAGTAGAATACCTGCCGGAATGTGTGAGTCACCTGCCTCAGAGCCTTGAGTGAAGAATTAGGGAGGACAGGTAGCTGAATCCCTAACTGGAAGGCTAGCTTCCCTTAATTCTGTGTCCACTATCTTCTATAAAGAGACTTCTTTTCTTCTTTCTTTTTTTTTGAAAAAAAAATTATTTGTATAAGTACGAAATTCGTTTGACCATTGTGAGTAGGTTAGGGAAGACTGGCTCAGAGGTCACCTAAAACAACTTTTTTGGGCCTCATTAAACTTCATATCTAAGAAGAACCACTTTCTCACTTGAAATATTCAGGTAATTATTTTAATTCTGTTACCTTCTACTAGTATGGAACCACCCTGAGCCAACTAACAGGAAAGAAATCTGCAGTGGAAATACATACAATCTTAATAAGATTTGGATAATTAACTTACAGGATTGAGCCAATATACTTTCCTCAAATTAACTAAATTTTCCATTCACCTACAACTCATAAGATTTCTTAATAATTCACATTTTCTTGTCTTTAAAAACCTTAACAATATACTCAAAGCTGCAGTTTATAAAGCAAGAGACTGAGCTAATGTTTTATGTCCTTTCTTTGGTGTAAAACACTATCATGGGAACCCCTAAGGGTATGAAATTTTTCTTCCAAAGTAATAACATTATAATATTACTCTAGAAAGCTAAAATACCACACTAAAATGTGTCATATTGCAAGAAACTCCTTATGTGCTTGAAAATTTTTTCACATTCATCTAGAATAATTATAAGACAAATAGAATCACTTTATATAAAATTAATTTGAGAGCTGGGTGTGGTGGCACACGCTTGTAATCCTAGTACTTGGGAGGCGGAGACCGGAGGATCTGGGTTCATGGCCAGCCTCAGCTACTTAGTGAGGCCCTCTGCAATTTTGTGAGACCCAGTTTCAAAATAAAGTATAAAAAATAGTGCTGGAGGTGTAGCTAGCCTGGAGGTAAAATGCCCCTGGGTTCAATACCCGGTACCACAAAAAATAAAAAATAAAAAATAAAGGTAAAAGGATGGAAAAAGATATACCATGCAAACGGGGATTGAAAACAAGCAGCGCTTATATCCAACAAAATAGACATTACGCTAAAACACATCAGAAGAGACAAAGCAGGACACTTCTTACTAATAAAAGGAACAATCCAACAAGAAGATATAACAATAGTAAACATTTATGCCCCAAATGTGGTCGCACCCACATTCGTAAAACAAAGTCTACGGGACATCAGGTCTCAAATAGACCCAAATGCAATAATATTGGGAGACTTCAACACACCACTCATGCCACTAAATCAATCCTCCAGACAAAAGATGAATAAAGACTCTTCATATGTAAAGAAAACTACACACCAAATGGATCTAATAGACATATACAGAATATTTCAACCAGCAACAGCTGAAGACACATTCTTCTCAGCTGCCTACAGAAACTTCTTCAAAATATACCACATCCTGGGCCACAAAACAAGCAACAGCAAATTCAAAAGATGCAATATAAGCCCTTGCATCTTCTCAGATCACAATGGAATGAAAATAGAAATTAACAGCAGGAAGACAAAAAGTAATCACATAAGAGGACTAGATCAGAAAAGAAATAAGAGGAGAAATAAAAAAAATTCCTGGAATTAAATGAAAATAGAGACACGATGTACCAAAATCTATGGGACACCTTGAAGGCAGTGCTAAGAGGAAAATTTATAGCATTGAGTGCCAACATAAGAAAAACAGAAAGTCATCAAATAAACAACCTAATGACATACCTCAAGGACCTAGAAAAACAGGAACAGTCCAAGCCCAAAGCCAGTAGAAGACAGGAGATAACTAAAATCAGAGCAGAAATCAATGAAATAGAGAATAAAAAAAATACAAAGGATCAGCAAAACAAGAAGTTGGGTTTTGAAAAGATTAACAAGATTGAGAAACCACTAGCTAACCTAACCAAAAGAAGGAGAGAATCAGCTCAAATTACTAAAATCAGAAATGAAAAAGGAGACATCACCATAGATAATGGAGAAATCCAGAGGATCATCAGAAACTACTTTGAAAACTTATATTCCAATAAACTGGAAAACATGGAAGAAATTGACAGATTTCTAGACACATACAACCTACCTAAATTGAACCAAGAGGACATAGAAAATCTGAATTAACCAATAGCAAGCACAGAGATAGAAACAGCAATAAAAAGTCTGCCATCAAAGAAAAGCCCAGGTCCAGATGGTTTTCCAGTTGAATTCTACAAAACCTTTACAGAAGAACTAAACCCAATACTTCACACATTATTCTGTGAAATTGAAAGAGATGGAATTCTTCCAAATTCCTTCTACGAACACTTGTAATCCCAGTACTTGGGAGGCTGAGACCGGAGGATCTGGGTTTGTGGCCAGCCTCAGCTACTTAGTAAGGCCCTCCACAACTTAGTGAGACCCTGTATCAAAATAACGAATAAAAAATAGGGCTGGAGGTGTAGCTCAGAGATAGAATACCCCTGGGTTCAATCCACAGTACTGCAAAAAAAAAAAAAAAATTCCTTCTACAAGGCCAGCATCACATTATTACCAAAGCCAAATAAAGATACCTCAAGAAAAGAAAATTACAGACCAATATCATTGATGAACATAGATGCAAAAATTCTAAACAAAATACTAGCCACGTGCATTCAAAATCATATCAAGAAAATTATACACCATGACCAAGTTGGTTTCACCCCAGGAAAGCAAGGCTGGTTCAGCATATGCAAAACAATACATGTTATTCACCACATAAACCAAACTAAAAACAAGAATCACATGGTTATCTCAATAGATGCTGAAAAAGCATTTGACAAAATTCAACACCCATTCATGTTAAAAACTCTACAGAAAATTGGAATAGAAGGAACGTACCTCAACATCATGAAGTCAATATATAATAAACCCAAAGCCAACATCATATGAATGGGGAAAAATTACAGGAATTCCCCTTAAAGTCAGGAACAAAACAAGGATGCCCAATATTACCATTCCTTTTCAATATATTCCTTGAGACTCTTGCCAGAGCAATAAGACAAGAGAAGGATATCAAAGGAATTCAAATAGGAAAAGAAGAATTAAAATTATCTTTATTTGCAGATGATATGATCCTATATTTAGAAAACCCAAAAAACTCAACCAAAAGTCTGCTAGAGCTAATTAACAAATTTAGCAAGGTAATGGGATACAAAAATCAACCTAAAAAAATCAGTAGCCTTCATATATGCCAACCATGAATCCACTGAGAAAGAAATCCAGAAAACAATTCCATTCACAATAAGTTCCAAACCTATCAAATACCTATGAATAAACCTAACCAAAGAGGTAAAAGGCCTCTACAATGAAAATTATAAAACACTGAAGAAAGAAATTGAAGATCTTAGAAGATGGAAAGATCTCCCCTGCTCTTGGATAGGCAGAATAAATATCATCAAAATGGCCATTCTGCCAAAAGTGATCTATAGAGTCAATGCAATCCCTATCAAAATAAAAATATCATTCTTCACAGACCTAGAAAAATCAGTCATTAATTTCATATGGAGAAACAAAAGACCCAGAATAGCCAAAGCAATTCTCAGCAATAAGAACCATGCAGGAGGCATCACAGTCCCTGACTTCAAATTATACTATAGAGCTATAGTAATAAAATCAGCATGGTATTGGCACAAAAACAGACACACAGACCAATGGAACAGAATAGAAGATACAGAAACAAATCCACAAACTTATAGCCAATTGATTTTCGACAAACGTGCCAGACACATACGATGGAGAAAATACAGTCTTTTCAACAAATGGTGTTGGGAAAACTGGTTATCCATCTGTAGAAAATGGAACTAAATCCTTACCTCTCACCATGCACAAGAGTCAACTCGAGATGGATCAAGGACCTGGAAGTTAGACCAGAGACTGTGAAATTACTAGAGGAGGGCATAGGATCAACACTCTTAACATATAGGCACAGGGAGAAACTTCCTCAATAAGACCTCTAAAGCCCAGGAAACTAAAACAAGAATTAATAAGTGGGATAGCATTAAACTAAAAAGTTTCTCCACATCAAAGAAAACCATCAAGAGCCTAAAGAGAAAGCCAATGGAATTGGAGAAGATCTTTGCTAGCTATCCCTTTGACAGAGGACTAATATGTAGGATATACAAAGAACTTAAAAGACCTTACACTAAAAACAAATAACCCTATCAAGAAATGGGCAACTGAGCCAGGAGTGGTGGCACACACTTGTAATCCCAGTATTTGGGAGGCTGAGACGGAAGCATCCGGGTTCGCGGCCAGCCTCAGCTACTTAGTGAGGCCCGCTGCAACTTAGTGAGACCCGGTTTCAAAATAAAGGGTAAAAAATAGGGCCGGGGGTGTAGCGTGGAGGTAGAACGCCCCTGGGTTCAATCCCTGGTACCACAAAAAAAAAAAAAAAAGAAATGAGCAACTGAATTGAATAGACATTTCAGGAAAGAAGAGATACAAATGGCCCATAGGTACATGGAAAAAATGTTCAGCATCATTATTAATCAGGGAAATGCAAATCAAAACTACTCTGCAATTTCATCTGACCCCAATCAGAATGGCAATCATTAAGAAGTCAAACAACAACAAATGTTGGTGAGGATGTGGGGAAGCAGGAACTCTTCTACACTGTTGGTGGGATTGCAAACTAGTTCAAACACTATGGAGATCCGTGTGGAGATTCCTCAGAAAACTGAGAATGGATCCACCATATGACCTGGCTGTACCACTACTAGGTATCATTCCAAAGAGATTGAAACCAGAAAACTACAGTAATATATGCATACCCATGTTCATAGTAGCACAATTCACAATAGCCAAATTATGGAACCAACCTAGTTGTCCATCAACAGACAAATGGATAATAAAATTATGGGAAATACACACAATGGAATTCTACTCAGCAATAAAGAAAAACAAAATAATCTCATTTACAAGAAAATGGAAGGACCTAGAGAGCATTATATTAAGAGAGATCACCCAATCACAGAAAGAGAAGGGTCATATGTTTTCTCTAATATGTGCAAGCTAGGGAGTAATGGGGATACAAAAGTGTCTCTAGACAATAGTGGAGAAGCCTCAGTGGAGTCAGGGAATGGGAAAGGGTGAGAATGAAGTTCATTAATGGAATTACTATCATCGACCATGTGTACACATGAGGATATACTAATGTCAATCTCAGTACTCTGTATTGGGGGGGGGGGGAGGCAGGGGTGGACCAAGTGCTGTGTTCATGAAAGTTACTGTGAATTTAATTAATTTTCATTGTGATATGAGACTATAAAATAAAGTTACATAGTAATATTCATAAAAAAATAAATAAATAAATTCATTTGTTGTTTAGTAACAGGTAGACACTGCCTTCGACGACTTTGGTACCAGGATGTAGTCTTGTGGGTTCTATTTCTTTTTTATTCTCCCTCCATCTTTTTTAATACTTTTATTGGTACATTATACTCTCACATCATAATGTTGTTCATAGTGATTGTGACATACATGCACACAGCATTTGGTTAGCTTTCCCCCCACTCCCTCCTCATTCTCCCCTTCCCCATACAGGGTACTGAGATCGACATTGGTATTATCAGATATGTACATAATGTCAATGGAAGTGTTTTCTTCATTAATTCTCCCTCCCCCCCACACAAGCCTCCCCTACACCACCTCCCTTCTTTCCCTCCATCTTAATCTCAATCATCAATAACCAGATTACCTCTCTCTACTTGGTTTTCTTCTCCTTTCATGATTTTTTTCACACTTTGCAGTCATTTCTTCTTGGTTAATTTACTATTTTATAATTTATTGACCCTGTGTCCACCTTTAGTGCAGGTAGTGCCATGGTATGAACATACTGTCCAAAACTCATGTTGCAATCTAATTGCCACTGGGATGTCATTGGGAGGTAGCACCTTTAAGAGGTGTTGAGGTCATGGGGGCTCCACCCTCATGAATGGATTGATGTCATTACTGAGGGGGCAGGTTACTTACTGTGAAGTAGTTTAATGATAAAAAAAGGATGGGTCCAGCCCCCTTCCTCTCTCTCTTGTCTCACCAGCTCTCTTGCCATGCGATGCCTTCTGCCATGTTATAGCACAATACAAAGACCCTATCAGATGTGGCGGTTTGATCTGGGACTTCCCAGCTTCCAGACACATGAGCCAAATAAAAATTCTGTTGCCTATAATTTACCCAGTCTGTGGTATACTGTAATTGCAGCAGAAAATGTATTAGACAAGTAATCTCTTCTACAGTGTGAATAAAAAGACCTCTGCCAATATTATCACTTCCCCACTCCTTCTGGCCCTACCTCTGAAATTTTAGAGCTTCTTTTTTCAGATTAAGTATTGCCTTATGCACCAACTTCTCTTTTAAAATCTATAAACTTGTGGAAGAAGTATATACTTCTGGAAGATCAAGTCACTATCAGCTGGAGGCCCTTTTCCCTGACAGTCAGAAACTACCAGCCTTGAACGGCTTTAAGTTTCCAACAGACAGAGATGAAAGGCGTCTTGGCCTACTTTAAAATTTGAAGGCATCTCACAATATGTATACAATACACATTGAGCAATTGATTTTTCCATCTTCACTTAATTGTTTTGGACACATTTTTTATTGCTAGGAACAGCAAATTTTAACATGAAAACACTTTCCTAGACTTGTAGACTCAGACAAATGGAAGAAATAAACTGAAGAGAATAAGAATCCATCCCTGAACTTCTTCCCCACTCTGTTTCCCAAAAATAATTAAGCAATTTCCCAAAAACAGAGTCTCAAGATACACACACATACACATGCATACACACACATACAAGGGCTTGGGACCTTAGAAGTCGCATATCCCTATATCTCCACCTCCTTTCTTATCTAAAAATGTTCCACCACCTGCCTTTATGGTCCAGTCTCAAACTGTATTAGACAATTGATCATTGTTTGGAAATCCCTCCAGCTATCAATTAAAATTTCTCCCTGTAATTTCAGTACTTGGGAAGCTGAGACAGGAAGATTGCAGGTTCAAGGCCAGCCTCAGCAGTTCAGCGAGACCCTTAACCTAGCAATACCCTGTTTCAAAATAAACAAAACAGACTGGGGGTATAACTCTGAGGTAGAATGCCCCTGAGTTTAATCCCCAGTACCACACACACACACACACACACAAAAGTTTAAAAAATTTCTCATGCTATGGCTTAATTTTCTTCCCTTTATTTTGCCCATAGAGCAGAGGAATAGTCGATATAATTTTTAACTCCTTTCCATAATTTGTACTTAAAAACATAGGTCACTCTGTGTTTAATTTTTTGTAATTTATACAAACCTTCAGCAGAGGTCCTACTAAGGATTTTTATTGCTTTTCTTTCCTCACTACCACTCAAAATCATAATCATTGTTAAAGCTCAATTTCATATACTGCTCATATTTTCGAGAGTCTTCTTCAGCATTTTAGAAATATTTTTAATATTCAGGACTTAAGGAACAACACTCTTCAGTATAACTGGAAACAGAAAAATGATTAAAGTTTGAAGTCATTAGGCATTCAATAAATGATATTGAATTTACCTGAGCCATTATGAATTTTTCTATTTTTAATTTTCATTGTGATTTATTTTCTATTCTTATTATAAAATTTTTCCATATTTTAATAGATTAGCTACATTTAATTTTTCTTCCCTTGGATAATTCTTTGGTCCTGCTATTATATGTAGTATTTCAAACTAACATATTCTTACTGAAATTCTCCTCTTTCCATGTATCTTTTTCTTGCAACAAGTAAACACATTAAACTTCTTCTCTCTTTAATAAAAATTCATACCACCTACCTGACTTATAGGAACATTGTGAAGATTGATGGGGTCATCAATAAAACACTTGAAATTCCTTATTGTTGTTTAAAAATAAAAAAGGACTGTAAATGGAAGATAGTAGTGTGGTATTTATTACTCTGTTTTTCCTAAACATCCTACAGTAATTCCTTAAAGGATACTCCTCTCCCTTTTGTCCTTGAAATAAAATGTTGAGTAAACATGAATTTGATAGAATATGGATCCCATTTTATAAAAGTTCATTCATTTCTATTTGTTACAGAAGATAGATTCACCAATGTCCATTCAAATAACAACTAAATGGGGCATGACAAGACCAGCTGATTTCAAATTAAGTTACAGAAGTTAAAAGGTATATTACAGATTATTGCATTTGGCTTTTCCACAGCTAGCCCATCAACCAATGAGAGACACACTGTTTCCTTAAAATCAAAGATTATAAAGTTCTCGTGCCAGGAAATTAGAGGTTTCCAGGTAAATTCTTTATTCCTCTTTTTGTTGATTCTCCCCTCCTATTATTATTTTAATGTAGTTTTATAGACTGATATAAGGCATAGAGTGATGGGAATATACATGCATACCCCTCCTATTATGAATCAATCAGTTCCAATGGTTATTTCTCTGTTGTTTTCCATGTGTTGTATAATAAGACAAAACCTGAGCCCCAGGCCTTTTCTACCATTTACCAATTAAGTAACCTTGAACAAGTGTTTCTAAATCTAAATTGCCTTGTACAGGATAGGAGGATGTCTCCCCTAACTAACTCATAAAGTTTTTGAGAAGATGGAATTAGAAAACATATGTAAAGCCACTGCATAAAAGTTCGATTGCTTATACAAGACATTATGATGCCAGCTGACCTAGCTTTAATGACATTTTAACCCACAAATCAATACCTCAATCACATCATAATTCTCACATAAGCAACAAGTGAGGCTTGGCACATTGAATTGGCACATTGAATAAGGTCTTCCCATCTATACATCTCTCATTTACATGTAGAGTTTAAGATGTGAATTTACAAAGGCATAAAGCATCTCTCAATCTTTTGCATATTTCTTCCAACTCATTGACCAACAGTCCTACTTCTGCTGGCCCCTTCCCTTAGCCATCCCTGACCCTTCCATCTCAAATCTGTCCTCTATTTATACCTATGGGAATCCAACTAGTTCCTAAAAGTTCAGCTTGAGTCACTTATTTCTGTTAAATATTCTTCAGTTACCCAAATTAAAAGTAATTTTTAAGTGTAGTTTTTTCTCATAGCACTTATGTTTGTATTCCATGTATTCCAGCCACCTCCCAAGATTATGGCCAAACTGAGTCAAAGGGAGGAATGATGTCTTATTCATTACTGGAACTTGATTCCCAACAGAAGAACTTAAACATGAAATTTACTAAACAAATCTGTTACTCCTACTCGTTTGTTTCACACAAAAGTATGGACTCTTTCATTTACTTTACCTTCCTAATGCATGCAAAAAATCCATAAATATATAAATAAATATATAAATACAAACTATGGATCTAATCAGAATACTTCAGTCCTAAACTCAAGACTTTGCATTTTTATCCAATGCTCCCTCCTGTCTTTCTTGTGTGTGTGTGTGTGTGTGTGTGTGTGTGTGTGTGGCACTGGGGATTGAACCTAGGGGTGTTCTACCTCTGAGCTATACCCCCAGCCCTATTTTATTTTTTATTTTGAAACAGGTCTCACTAAGATGCAGAGGGCCTCACTAAGTTGCTGAGGCTGTCCTCAAACCTGAGTTCCTCCTGTCAGTCTCCCAAATACTGGGATTACAAGGGTGAGCCACCACACCCAGCTCCCCTCCTGTCTTTCTTAACTCTCTAGATAATTTATTCTAATGCTCCTCATTCTTGGCATCCTGGAGAATGTTTCAAGTTCCTACCTCTAATTCCCCATATCTTTTACATTTTGTGTAATAATCTTCATCAATATTTTTAAGATCAAGGATAAAAGTGAGCTCTTCCAAAAGGCCTCAGCTGCTTAGCCTTCCTATATAGCTTTTTTATAGACCCTCAGACACCAGGGGAGTATCCTTATGTAATGAAGGAAAATGTATGATTCCATACTAGAAATACATTATGAGATACAGCCTAAAAGCAAAATTGCCTAAGGCAATTTATCAGAACCCTTCAGACTTTATTTCTACAGCATAAAACTAACAACCACAAAGAGTAATTTTTAGCAATATATATATATATATATATATATATGCAAACACATTTCATCCTTACATTTTTGTGTATATGAATAGTATTTCTTGAGAATTGAGCATTTTGAACTATGTCAAGGTTTATACTATGAAGACAAAATATAAAAGCAACTCCTGCTTACTTATCACAGTATCTTTCAGAAATTGTTCGATGAATTGGATTACCATACAGTGAAGCAAAATTGGTCATTGAAATATTACCACATCATTAATGAAACATAACAAAAAACCCAGCATCAAATAAGTTGCAGATATGACTGACAACATTTTTTATTCTTTATTTTGAAACAGGGTCTCATGAAGTTGCAGAGGGCCTCACTAAGTAGCTGAGGCTGGCTGCGAACCGGAATCCTCTGGTCTCAGCCTCCCAAGTACTGGGATTATAAACGTGTGCCACCATGCCCGGCTAACATTTTAAAGACATTGTAAGAAATTTAAATTTTTAACTAGTTCCCAAAAGTATCAATAAATATAAAAATATCTTTGTGTTCCATAATACTTTAATTTAATTGACACAATAATTGTAAAGGTTTGGGGATAAAATGTGATGTATTAATACATGTGTATATTGTATAATGATCAAATGAGGATAAATGGCACATCCTTCACCTCAAAAATTTTATTTTTTGTGGTGAAACATTCAAAATCCTATCTTCTAGCTATTTTGAAATATACAATATGTTATTATTTATTGTCACCCTACTATGCAATAGAACACCAGAATTTATTCTAACTAACTGTAAGACGATACCCATTGACCAATGCCTCCCTACCCTATCCTCACTTCTACTCTCTCCAGCCTCAGTTAACAATCATTCTCCTCTCTATTGCAATAAGTTAAACATTTGTAGCTTCCCATCTGAGTGATAACCTGCAATATGTCTTTCTCTGTATGGATTATTTTACTTAAAAATGTTTTCTAGGTCCACTCATGTTGCCACAAATGACAGAATTTCATCCTTTTTTGTGACTGTGACTGAGTAGTATTTTGTTGTGTATGTATACCACATTTTTATCCATTAAGTTACTATTGGAAATTTATTTTTATTTCATAGCTCAGCTACTGTGAATAATGCTGCAATAACCAAGGGGGTGAAGATATTTTTTTCAGCAAGCTGATTTCATTTTCCTTTGGGTATTACTCATTAATGGAATTGCTGGGATATGGTAGATCTATTCTTAATTTTTTAGAAATCAAAACTACAATCAGATGCCACCTTACCCCATTTAAAATGTATATTATCAAAAAGACAAAAAATAACAAATGTTAGTAAGAATGCATAGAAAAGGAAACTATTAAACACTATTGGTCAGAATGTAAATTAGTATAGCCATCATGGAAAACAGTATGGAATTTTCACAAAAAAACTAAAAATAGAACTGCCATACAATCTAGCAATCATACTATTGAGTATATACTCAAAGAACATAAAAAAGCATGTCAAAGAGCCCCTGAACACCCATGTTTATTGCAGCACCATTCCCAATACCCAAGATATGGAATAAACTTAAATCTCCAATGTGGTACATGTACACAGTGGAATGTTATTCAGCAATTTTTAAAATCATGAAATCTTGTCATTTACAAGCAATGTGGATGGGCCGGGAGGACATTGTATTAAGTAAAATAAAAGAGGCGCAGAAAGATAAACAATGCATGATCTCATTCATATGTGTCATCCAAAACTGTTGATCTCAAAGAAGTAGAGAATAGAATAATGGTTACCAGAGACTAGAGAGAGTAAGAAAGAGAGGGGATGGAAAGAGATTGATCAGTGGGTACAGTGTCATAGTTAGATGGGAGGAATAAATTCTGGTGTTCCACATCACAATATAGTGAATATAGTAAAAAAAATGCATTGTCTGCCTCAAAATAGTTACAAAAGAGGAGTTGTTTTGTTTGTTTGTTTGTCTGTTGATACTGAGGATTGAACTCAGCAGCATTCTACCTCAGCCCTAATTTATTTTTTATTTTGTAACAGAGTCTCACTAAATTGCTGAGGCTGGCCTAGAACCAAGTACTGGGATTACAGGTGTGTGCCACCATGTCCGGCTAGAAAAGAGGATTTTAAATGCACTTATTATATAAAGAAATCATTACAGTTTAAGTTATGCTAATTACTAAGTTGATCATTACCTAATATATATATATTAATACAATATATATATATAATATATCTACCCAACCTATGGATATATTTATACAAAACAATCACTTCATAAATATGTACAAATATTATGTTGATCAAAAAATAAAATTAATAAAAAAGAAGGCAAATTTGTATGGAAACACAAAAACTCTGAATAGCCAAAACAATCATGAGCAAAAAGAATAAACCTGGAGGTTTCACCCCACTTGACTTAATATATACTACGAAGCTATATTCACCAAAACATATGGCACTGGTCTGAAAACAGACATGTAGATCAATGGAACAAGAAAAGAGAGTCCAGAAATAAATCTACATCCAACTAATTTTTTACAAAGTTGGCAAGAATACACTTGGGGAAAGGACATATCTTCAATAAGTGGAGCTAGCCATAAATAAATGACAAATGTTTGAGGAAATAAATATGTTTAACCTGATTTAAATATTATACAATGTATATACTCATCCAACATTACATGGTACCCCACTAATATGTACAATTTTTATGTTTTTACATATTGGTTAAAAAATAAATAAAACATATAAATAGTGATGGAAAAATTGAATATCCTCCCATAGAAGAGTGAAACTAAAGTGCCTCTCACCATATAAAAAAATCAGCTCAATTGGATGAAAAATGTAAATGTAAGACAAATAACTATAAGACTACTAGAATAAAACATAGGGGAGATTCTTCATGACATTGGACTGGAAAAAGATTTTTTTGATAAGACCCCAAAAACCCAGGGAACAACAGCAAAAGTAGGCAAATAGGATTATATCAAACCAAAAAGCTTCTGAACAGCAAAGAAAATAAGCCTATGAATTTTTTTTCTTTTGTAGTACTCAGGATTGAACCCAGGGGCATTCTACCTCTGAACTCCACCCCCAGCCCGATTTTTTATTCTTTATTTTGAAACAGGGTCTCACTAAGTTGCAGAGGTTCTCACAAGTTGCTGAGGCTGGCCACGAACCTGGATCCTCCTGTCTCAGCCTCCCAAGTACTGGGATTACAAGCATGCACCACCACACCCGGCTGCCTATGAAAAATTTTAATGATTTAAATCACATACTAATTATCAAGGATTCTTTAATGAACATGGAAAAATAATTTTTTAAAATTCAAATAATAACACTTTAAATGTGTTTTTTCCAAAACTTGTTAGGACAGCCCCCACCCTAGAAAGACAGATAAGCTTTGGGGACTGTCAACCCACACTGTCCATGTGGAGTAGAAAGAAGGCCCTTGGAGCATGATGCCATTCCAAGACCTGCCATCTGTAAATGCTGAAGCTGCAAATCAAAGACCCAAAACTGAATCTTGCTGGTAAATAACACAGATTTTTGAATCAGTCTACCTGGGTGTACATTTTACCTTGTAGCCATGTGAACATAGAAAAGATAATTAAACTCTAAATTTCAATTTTTGTAGCTGCAAATTAGGGGCAATTGTACTTAAAAACAGCTAAATATTTGTGGAAGATCAAACAAAATACGGCACATGATATACTTAGCAGGAACCAAGTATATAATAAACAATAAACAGTTGCTATTATTACATCATGACCATTCTCATCAACCGGGTCACATTCCCACTTGCACATTGCAGCTAACCTAAAATATAAAATCCACCTCCACCTCACACTTAGGAGAACAACTGAGTGTCTCCTCAACACTAGGGATTTTATATAATAGACATGGATGGATTTCAGCAGGCAAAGAGCTTGTGAGCTAGCTAATAGCAGAAAGAATGCTGACTCTCACAGATTTTAACAGACATCTGTCATGTGAGTTGGCATAAAACCTCCTTTAGTAACTGGGGAGTAATTTAACCCATGGTATTACTGACCAGAGCCTCTGCTTAAAGTTAGATATCCTGAGTAAGGTTTATTTATGGCCTCATCAATTACTCCTGTATAGAAATATTTTCAAGCTACAATAGTTTCAAGGATGCTCTGAGGATTGGAACTTGGAGGACTTGGTCTTTAATTTGTTCAAGTGTTGGATCCAAGGCAAAAACAGTCCAGTTTCTAACATGTTTTACTTTGTCCATGGCTGTGTCTCTAGAGTAGCTATTTCTTCAGTATGATGTCTTGAATTCTTTAATTTTAATAAAAGTAGGAGAAGCTTATCCTGCACTCGGTAGATATTTAAGACATATGGATCTTCCCTCCATCACTAACATATAATAACTGCACTCAAGGAATTTGCCAGAAGTTATCAGGACTATTTCTCTACTGGGTCCTCTGAAGCCCTTGTACAGTATATGACCTGCAGGAGGTATAATTCTGTAGGAGGTATAATTCTCCCAGTTGTTTGCTTCTCTGTGTGTTATTCAAGGATCATTCCAGACTACATTGTCTGGGCTGTCCATAGAATCACATCTATTAAATTGTGCTTTAGTTTGATGATTTATCCTACATTGAAAAGTAACTGCTGAAGTAAAGAAACTGCTGTAAGAAAATCTTATTTTTCACTCTTTCACTCTATGTTTCCCTTGCAAAAAATCATGGGACAGATTTCCCTTAGATTTCAAAGCCATGTTCACAAGATGGAATGATTTATTATATGGACAATGTGAATCTTGCAACTTATTCTAATTCTTTCTTTTGGCTCATTAGGGAACTGAGGACTGATTTGGTGTCTCACCTTTAGACACTGTGAGACTTTTAAAACATGCATCCCTAGTTACTTTTTTGTAGCTCTACTTTATTATTCTCATTTTCCTTTCAATTTATTTCATATTTTTTCAGTAATCCTAGTATATGTAACTATCATTGTGCTTGTCTCCTTAGAACATAGGAGAGGTATTTTGAGGAACGTCATACACACTTGCTTGTTTTTTCTTTTTTAAAACTACTCAAGGAAATGTCATTGATTTTTCTGGTATCAGAGACAATTTCTGTCATCTCACATATATTCTACCTATGAACCTCTTCTAGCTATCCAGAACCACCGACCCCATTTCCTAAACTAATTCTTACCAATCTAAATATATTACTTAGTAGGGTATGCATATCTATAACCCCAGTACTTGGGAGGCTGAAACAGGAGGATGACAAGTTCAAAGTCAGTTTGGGGAACTTAATGAGACCCTGTCTCAAAAGGGCTGGGGGAGTAGCTCAGTGGTAGAAGGCCTGTGGGTTTAATCCCCAGTATCACACATGCACACATATATAAAACATTTCCATCTAAAAATTATATAAATCATATATAAGTTTTTCATCTAAAGTTATACATATATAAATTATAAAATTATATTGGGTTACCTTATGATATTTATAGGCTCTATTTTTTTTACCATCCTATCCCCATTATCCTTAGCCAGTCCTATCAGTGTACTACTGAATTTCCACCTGGAATGGACTGATTGCCTAAATTAGAAATGTCAATACACACCTAATTTCAACCACCTGAATGAGCACTTTCTGCTGCTCATCCAGTACCAGCCTGATTGCAGTTAGTTACCAGGATGGTACTGTTGATGACCCAGTACACATTTGGTCTTGCCCCACACATTATACACCATGCATTTGACTGCCCTACTGCCTTGTGAGAAACACCTTATAAAGGCCAACTAATTTCCCCAGCACCTACCTCATCGAGTTCTTGCATTATCCTCCTACACTAGAATGAAGTCCCCAAATACCTAGCACTCAAGCACCACCGCCACTACTGAAATTCAAAAACATGACACTGACCACAATAGTGCTCCACTCAGAGATGGTAGCTGATATGAAATAGCCCACAGTTCCCTTATTTCAACACTAGACAGACATTGGATTGCTGAACTTGATAGAAAGATACACCTTTCTTAGAAAACTGGAATGCAATGTGAAAAGTAATGAAGTAGAAATGGATTACTCCTATATATACATACCTATAAACTACATATATATTTACACATATGATATCAATAGATATAATTTTTAAATTTCATACTCTAATGTCAATAGGTAGAATTAGACTACATATTTGAATCCTATTCTACCACTTACTAAACCCTGCCATCCAAGACAAACCACTAATCTTCTTTCCCTCCATTTCTTCTTCTGCAAAATAGAGCTGATAATTTCTCATAGGGTTGCTGAGAGATATAAAGATACAATGTATGTAAAGCAATGTGATGAATAATCTCATGTGTCAACTTGGCTAGGCCACTGTACCCAGATATGTGTTCAAACACCAGTCGAGATGTCACTGAGAAGTTATTTTTTAGACAAGATTAATATTTAAATCAATAGGCTTTCAGTAACATAGATTACCCTGCATGATGTGAGTGGGCACCGTCCAATCAATTGAAGGCTTTAAGAGAAAAAATTTGAAGTCCCCCTCCCCTACCAAGGAAGAAGGAATTCTGCCTTTGGACTTGAGTAGAAACATCAACTCTTCCTGGGTCTCCAGCATGTCTCTTGCCCCACAGATTTCAGACTAGCCAGCCTTTACGATCCTATAAATCAATTACTTAAACTATTTCTCTCTATGGATAGAGATTTAAATATTTTAAAATGTACATAGTATAAAATGTTAATATATTAAATACTTAAGTATATATTTATATGTACATATATATTATATGTATATACACATATGCACACACATGTGCATCCTATGGGTTGTCTTTCTCTGAAGAAGCCTGCCACACACAGGCTTCTTTCTCTGTCACATGCAGTTAACACAATATGTGGCACATATTTCTGAGAAGGCATAGCTGTGGGTGCTGTGGAACTTATTCTACCTGCCCCTGCTCCTCACTTGCTGCTCTTCACTCTCCTTGAGAAACAAATAGGTCAGGAAGTTGCACCTCAGCCATGGTGATTTTACAAATTAGAATTATCCTAACCTGCCACAACATGAAATCCCTGGAGAAAGAATGTGCTGACTTGGTCAGAGGTACAAAGGAAGAGTAATGGTTTGGATAGAGAATGTCCCTGCAAGAGCTCATGCATTGGCAATGCAAAGTGTTCAGAGGTGAAATAATTGAATCATGAGGGATCTAATCTCATCAGTGCATCAATACATTGATGAATTAATATTTTGATTTATTGGATGGTAACTTAGGCAGGTACAGTGTGGCTGGAGGATGTAAGTGGCTAGAGGTATGGCCTTGGGGATTATATATGTCCCTCACCCCCTTTTCTTGTTTTCTCTCTCTCTCTGCTTCACACTGCTATTCCCTGAGTTCCACAGATGTGACCCAGCCTAACATGAACTGAACACTGAAACCTACAGAGCTGTGAGCAATAAATCTTCCTTTCTCTAACTTGTGGTCACCAGGTATTTTGGGTTACAGCAGTCAGAATGCTGACTGAAACCGGAAGGGACTCTAAAAGTCAAAGGACCAGTTCAGAGCCTATCAAGACTTTGAGAGTCACTACAAGAAAAATGCTTTGGGGTGAAGGTTCTAAAACATGGGGCCATTTCCAGATGAAAATCCACAAGTATCTCCTCAACTTCCACAGTCCTTTTGAGGTTGTTAAGTAGATTACGTACATCGGTATTGAGCCAGAAGTGAAGTCAAAGTCACCATCGCAGATGCCTAAGCTATTTTAATAAATTATCAGTTGTTAACAACAACAATAAAAATTGGCACATTGGAAGCACTTAATAAATGTAATTTTTATTATTATAGCTTTGAAGAATAAATATATTAATGTATGTGAACACTTAGCACACTGGAATAAAATAGTCAACAGATTTTAAATAATGGTAGTTATTTCTATACTTCTAGGGCCAAATAGTATGTGTCATCATATATGTCCTAATAAATAAATGAGTAGATGAATGAAAAAATATAATAGGCAATATATAGTACACTTTGTTAAAGTTCACATATATATATTTTCATGTTAACTATATAATATTTAACAGTACATACTAGAAGCATTATTCTGATGCAATGCCTGTGGAATATAAGAAACTCAGAGAAAAAGGAAGAAAGAGCTTTAGAAGAAGCAACATCAATTGTGTTCATGGAAAGAGAACTGTGCTGAGGTTAGAAATAAGAAATAAAAACATATCTTAAGAGTAGTCAATTCAGGTGTGGGAGGGGTGGATAAAAACACCATCAATGGACTATTCATTATCCAACACTGAAAATCTAGATACCAAGCCAGAGAAAAAAGTTCACACATCCAAGAGGACTGAGTCAGCACTAAGATCCATGATGGAAGTTAGAAGGTAGAGCTTTTAGCTCAACAGTTCCATCATCTGGGAAGAGCCTTTGACACGAAGTCCTTCTTTAATTCCCTACTCTTTCTCTGCCTCATTTCTATGCTTCTTGAAAGAAAAGTCTACCTTATTTGTTACTTCTGTCAATGAAAAATTGCACCAGATGGAGTTAAATGGGCAGAGAATATTTTATTCAAGCCCTTTGCAATAGAGTTGAAGAATATTGCAATAGGAGAAGAGGTTGAATTCTTCTGAAAAAAAAAAAAGCAGAAGGTGTTCTGAACACTAAGGTGAGCAGGTGGGACAGTACTGGAAGACACTGGGGAGGGGGGTTGGCAGATGTGATTAGGCCATCCATTTTTGCTACATTGGCACTGATGAAAGTTAGGTTCCTACCCTCCCATAGCCTCTGGGAAGTAGGGGCCTGTCTTCCTTAATACATTTCAAAGGGATTGCTCATAGGTCCTTGAGAAATACATTTCTAAGTTGTAAATCTGGCAAGAGACTGGGAGAAGATTTACATCTCAAAGGGGCAATGAAATGGTTTACCAGGGTAAATGTTTTGCTCTCAGAAAAGAGAGGTCAAAGGAAGAAATCTATGTAAAATTTAACCAAGCTGAGGGAAATGTAAAGGTCATCTTGGTCACAGCTTTTTATACTACATTTTCTCCTTCACCCAGGCAATTTGATCTCCTTTGCCATATCATTCCATCTGCTTTCCCGAAAAACCTTACGTGCTAAATCTAATGTGGCTGTTACTGAACGTTCACTTTCCTTGGTTTGTCTGTAGCATTTAATGCTATTGACTAAAATATCCTGGATAGTTTCTACTCCCCTTAGATTCCGCTACAATATGCTGTCCTAGTTTTTCTCCCTCTTTAGATATTGCCTGGAGCAGTTAGAAGTCTTTCTCTGTTTGCTTGTTTGTTTTTAATTTGATCCTCTCTCTCTTTCTCTCTCTCTCTCTCTGTCTCTCTCTGTCTCTCTCTCTTTCTCTCTCTCTCTCTGTCTCTCTCTCTCCCTCCCCCCTTCTCTCTCTCTCTGTTACACAACTTTTTCTCTTACCCAACACCTCTTCCTTCATCCCAAGTCAAATGACACAACTTCTCAGAGGAGGAAATGTTTTGTGTTCACCAGACACAGGAAAAACACAGCAGTAGATTAGCTGAAACAAACTAGTGAAGCAGAAGCAATTGCTCTGTTTGTCCCGTGGCACTTTAAAATTTGCAATAATTCATCACAATAACAATAGAACAACATCTCAACAACAGAAGAGTCTACCCTCTTCATAAAACTTTCCACTGCTTCAGCAGTTTAGGCTCCTGTTAACACAACCAACCAGTACCTGGTTACACCGTGTTTCTGCTCACAAGAGATCTCAGCTAGTGCTCATCTCTACCAGAATGTCATGAGCATTTAAAACTCAACAGTCCTTGAACTCAATTTATAATCTTAACCCACACTTGCTAATCCCACTATGATATCCCACCTTATGAATGACACCTCCATGCACATGGTCCTCTTAGACACTTTTCTGTCACCCTCAGCCAATCCATCACCGAACCCTGTGTATTTCCTCTCTCTACCAGCAAGTCTTTCTTTCACATCTCTAGCCTTGCTGTCAATGTTTTACTTCTCTCCTCATCATTTCTTATCTGGATCATTTCAGTAGCCATCTAGCAAGTATCCCTCCATCCCAAATTCCCTGACTGAAATGCAGCCTTTACAGTGTTATCAGCATCTTTCTAAGCTGTACATTTCACCATTGTTAGCTTCCTACTTCAAACCTTTCAATAGACATCCAGTGCCCTCAGGATAAAATCCAAATTCCTTATGAGAGTGACTAAGGACCTTTGCAGCCCCCTGCCTGTTTCTCCAGCAGCAGCATCTCTCACCACTCTTATCCTCAATATCCAGGCCCCAGCCAAACTGAGCCATTTATAGATGCAAGAGGGAAACATGTCCTCTGTCACCCCATACCATGTTTTCCTCTCATGGCCCCTTTCTGGCTGGAAAGTCACCTGCCTGTCACTACCATTTATGTACCTAGCACATACTTTGGCTAAGACTTACTTCCTCATCTTTCCCTGTGCTGGGCCAAGATTAACCTGGTAACCTCTTCTCCCAGTGACTGCACTTACCTCTTTCACAGTGTCCATCATATTACATAGCAATAGTTCATTTATTCCCTTTCTCCCACTTCAGAATTCTGAATTCAGTAGGAATTCTTTGCAGGTGGGTACTGATCTCTGATTTCTATTCCCATTACAAAGCAAGTTCATGTAACCACACCTAGGTTCCTCTGAAGAAGGCAGGCAAAATTTTAGAGCTATGAGAATCAAATTATTTAATGTATACAAACCTTAATCAGATGTGCCTAGTGAATGATGAAGCTGAGCTACATGGTGATAAAGAGAAGTTATATATCTCAGTGTGAGCCTCGACTCAGAAAACAAGGGAAACGAACAGTCTAGTGTTGATCACATACAAGCAACACATTTTAATGTTACAATTTTAATTAAAAGAAAGAGAGGGAAGAGCATCAAAAAATCATATGACCTGCAAAAAGCATATCATGTTACCCAATTTTTCAATATCAATTTACACTCCCTGGCACCTAACAACATCCCACAGTTCGTCAGTATCACACAGGAGCAATCACTCAAGATCTCCAGGCATTCATGAGCCCAGAAGAACCAGAGCTCCTGCCTCGTGCTCCAGACCTGGATAGAATCAAGCCAACTGCAGACAATACAATGTGGATCTGCCAATTTCTTCTTCTAGCCAATGCCTCTCTGTTGTGTAGGAAGCATATAGCTCTTTTCAGATATGGTCAATCTCAGTAGAGGTAACCTCCTTATTCTTTACTACTAACCTTAGCGTCAGTTATTCCTAATCCCTATGCAGGCTACCTCTGCCCAGTCCCTATGTTGGCTACTTCACTGTCAGTCACTATCTTCACTATCCTAGTTGCTTCCTAAAGAGAGTTCTCAGGTTATCTCATTCACTAAGATAGTGGTTCTGAAATTTGAGTGCACAGGAAAAGCACCTGGAGCCATTTGTTTAACATTTCCTGAGTCTCATTTTGGTGATTCTGTATTTTTAATAAGCTCAACATAATTCCAATGAATCCAATCCTTAAACCAGAATTTTAAAACTACTGGTAAAGAAAAGATTCTACCCTGTCTACCTTTATCACTTGTATTGCTGGATATATATTTCTTTCTTCCTACACTTTTTCCCTACTGGGGATAAAAAAAAATAAATCTCAGAAAAATTCTGTGATTTGGGTTACAAAGCAAAAGTTTTCTAATAGTGAAACTACAATAAATATCTCTTCAGGAAACCAAACACTTTTCTATGAAATATTTCCATGTTGAAATGACTTTAAGATACTGAACAAAGCTTCAATGCAAGCCAGTTAAAAAGTCTGAGAACTCTTCACTGATTATTCCTGTTGATTAAATGCATTTGAAAACATTTTGAAAATACAAATAATTATTATTGCATTATTAGTATTATTGTATTATTAGTAGTATTGAGGTAAGATAGAAGAAATAAAATATTTGGCAGAAAGGAGATAAATTGGGAAGGAAAGGAAAATATAGTTTTAAAATCTAGATAATTCATAATCTCTAACTCCACCCTACAGAATGTGTTCTCTTAGGCAGAAGCCTCAATGAGCCCACACCCTTAATCACAATGGCCCCTCTCCCCACCTGAGATTCCTGAGATGCTTAGTAAACAAAGATCCATAAGGAGAGACAAGGTCAGATACCATCCATCATGCTAAGAACCTGAGGATTAAGAGGAAGTTCAGACTTTAGCCAGGCCATGTGCCCCTAGCCACCCCCCCTGCCAGGCCCCCTATAAAAAAAGGATTGCGAAGATCCTGGGGCCTCTCACAATCTCAAGGTAGTCCACGGTCTCCCTTGAATGTGTTTCCCAACTTTTCCTTAATAAACCTCTGTCTTTGTCTCTGACTGGCACATGCTGAAATTCTTTTCACCACAGAAACCAAGAACCCCAGGGAATTATTGTGTTTTCCTGGTGACAGTATCTTAATTTTTGGTTATCTAACACACTCCTTTGCCAGTGGCAGTGTTCAGAGCCCCACTTACTTGGGAAAGCTATTTCTTACAAGGAATATGAGAAACATTGCCTGCAGAATTAGATACTTCAAATAGATTCAATTCACATATCTACATTGCCATTTATGATCTTTGATATTTATGGACCACTGTGATATGGAAGTTTCTCTTTCTCTCTCTCTCTCTCTCTCTCTCTCTCTCTCTCTTTCTCCTTTCTTTCTTTCTTGGTACTAGGGATTGAACTCAGGGGCATTCTACCTCCAAGCTAGACCCTCAGCCCTATTTTTATTTTATTTTGAAACAGTCTCACTAGGTTAATGAGAGTCTTAATACTTGCTGAGGCTGTCCTCGAACCTGCAATCCTCTGGGGTCTTAGCCTCCCAAGTACTGGGATTACAAGCATGAGCCACCACACCCAGGTTGGAAGTTTATTTTTTCAGTGTAATCCAGAAGAAACATCTGCCTGTTAACAAACTTTTTTTATGAATTTCTTAAAACTATTCACGCCGGGCGTGGTGGCGCACGCTTGTAATCCCAGTACTTTGGGAAGCGGAGACCGGCGGATCCGGATTCACGGCCAGCCTCAGCTCTTGCTCTCTCTCCCCCCCCCCTCTCTCTCTCTCTCTCCTTAGTGAGGCCCTCCGCAACTTCCTGAGACCAGGTTTCAAAATAAAGCATAAAAAATAGGGCTGGGGGCGTAGCGCGGAAGTAGAATGCCACTGCGTTCAATCCCCGGTACCGCAAAAAAAAATAAAAAATAAAAATAAAACTATTCAAAGCACTCAACAGCTACTAAAACTATAGACCAGAATGATTTAATTATTTTAACTACAAAACTGTAAGAAAATAATAATCGTAATTTAAATAGGGAATAGGAGCCGGGCGTGGTGGTGCACGCTTGTAATCCCAGTACTTTGGGAGGCGGAGACCGGAGGATCCGGGTTCGCGGCCAACCTCAGTGCGCACATGTGCACGCAATCTCTCTCTCTCTCTCTCTCCTCTCTCCTATCTCTCTCTCTCTCTCTCTCTCTCTCTCTACCTAGTGAGGCCCTCCGCAACTTCGTGAGACCCGGTTT
>PVJS01017567.1:9862-29862 GCA_004027185.1 Glis glis
ACTGTGGGCTGTGGTGTTCAGGGAGAAGGGCGACTGTGGGCTGTGGTGTTCAGGGAGAAGGGCGACTGTGGGCTGTGCACGCGTTCAGGGAGAAGGGCTACTGTGGGCTGTGGTGTTCAGGGAGAAGGGCGACTGTGGGCTGTGCACAGAGTAATCACAGTCAAGGCTGAGCAAGCGGGTCCACGGGAAAAACCCGAATACGGAAAATAAAGCCAGCCGGTCTGAACATATGTATCTTCTGTCTTTTAATGAATTACTCTTTAGTTTTAAGAATTATTTCATAAATAGCCACTGAGACTGTTGCAACAGTAGGGACCACACCTGCTTCCTTTATCACTACCACATCTCTTAACATGTGACTGAGCATTATAAAAATATTCAAAGGTTATTAAAGCTAGTTTAAGGGGGTAAAGTAAATCTCCTTTAGTTTAAATAACTCATGACAGGCATAGTTTTGAGTATTTAAGTTTTAACTTTAACTGTAATCATGGTATACATAATTTTATATTATACTTTCCTCATGTAATATTGTTTTAACTTTTCTCTGTGGTGTTTCAGGCCTCATAATTATCCTTTTCAAAGACTGACTAAGGCAATATTATCATAATTTATTTAACCATTTTTAATTGCTAGTTTTTCATTTGAAAAACTGCATATAGAAGGGATTTTCTGGCAACTGGGTAAATAAACTCCTGGCTCCTGATATACAGAGTGTTGGTTCTCACTATACAACACACACTTTCCTCCATGTGATTTGTGATAAGCACTTTTTAAAAATGTTTTGCCCACCAGGGAGTAAACGATGCATCATTTCTGCTATAATTTGTATTTCTTACCATTCCCGAGTGTCAACTATTATCTATATTTCCTTGGATGCGAACTGGACTTATGCCTTTACCCCACTGATATTTAATGAGATCTCCATTCTTATCCTGAAAGATATTTAGCTCATCAAATGTTACAGAGTAAGCCTTTGTCTATCACATTAATAAAAACAATCTTCCCAATCTTTTTTCCCTTTTATTTTCAGTGCACGGAAACTTTAAATTGCTATTTGGCCGAAGCCCCCTTCCCTTTCTAACTGTCCTCTGTTGTTCAAACCTGAAAGAGCTTCACTTTTCTCTCTGATAAAATTCCTTCTGATAATCTGTTACCGTCTTTGCGTTTTACTTAATTATTTAAATCTATCTAAAGTTTAGTTTGGGACATGAGGTTATAGTCAGTCTGTCCATCCATCCATTTGTCTCTCTCTCTCCTTTCTTTCTGTGTTGGGGATTGAACCCAGAACTTAGCGCATGCTAAGCACATGGTCTACCATGAGCTACACCCCTAGCTCCTAGTTTTCTTTCTTCTTATCCTTCTTGCACAAGCACAGGGAGGCCCTGTCGCACTCACACCCACTCCCTTCTGCGTGTTCACGAATGCCCTGACTCTGCACCTCACTGCTCAGTTGGTCCCACCTGTGACCAGCAGCCCAGGTGAGGAGTTACAGGCCGGGATTATAAGTCTGAGGCTGTGAATGCTACTTTTTGTAATTTAGATCGGTCATACACCATCACCTCACTAGTCAAGGCTCTCTCCCTGGGAACTGACTGGCTCAGAAAGCAACACAATAGGCGTCACATGGACAATAATTAGGGTAAGCTCCTCTAGTCCTGATTCAATGAGGACAATAGAGTGCATCTCCATGGTTGTTGACACTGAGTTAATTTTCACCTTGACTATTTTGGAGGAGCCACACACAGCACCCAAAGTACCAGAATCCCATGTGGCTGCACATTTTCCACAGGGAAACCGGTAGACAGCCAGAGGTGAGTCTCACTCAGACTGTGACTTCATCTCCAGGTTCAAGTATCCTCTTTCCCAAATAATGAAGGACTAAAAATAGCTTGGTACCTTTTGGTGGCGGTTACAGATAGGTTGCCCTAACTCTAGAAGCCTCATGCTGGACTGGCCAGATTTAGAAGCGGCAGACAGCGTTCAGCGAGCAGGAGTCAGGCTGAGCCGCCCACCACTGTGCAGGGCACGTCAGCCAGGAAGGAGAAGGCGGGGCTGCACATAAGCGGCTGTGCCAGGACCTGTGCTTTCACGTGCTAGCAGAAATGAGTGACAGCAACTTAAATGCCCTGACAGGAAAGAAGAGACACAGAGACCCGAGCTTCTCTGCAGCCTCTGGGAAAGGACAGAGGACTGTGACAGGTTTTAACAGAGGCAGTAGGATTTCAGCTCAAGTGCTAACATGTACTGCCACCTGTGTGTGTGTGTGCACACGCGCATGTGTGACAAATAGCAACAATTTGTTACTCATTTACTGCTAACACAGTTATCCCTTTGAACTATAAGAAAACAGGGGACTCTGAAAGTTTCCAAAGACAACATCCATTCAGTAGCACTGCTTTGTCAAGTTATTTAGCCCAGCTTTGACTTTTTGGTCAGTTTTTGAAGACTATTTGCATTATTCTTATTATTTTTTGTTTTAAAATTGAACAAAACCCAAAAGTTTCTCAGAATAATGGGGCAAGAGAAAACTGACCTGGGAGGTGAGGGTGATGCTTGGCTGCGACTGTAGGAGGTTGGCTTGGCTTTGCTGAGGTAGTTGTGTTAAAAGATTTTGCGCTTGCAGTAGACCTGTAAAACATGGGTTATGCCAAAAACTTAAAAATTTCTTTGAACACATACAGCAAAATAAAGAATAAGAATGTGAACTGAAATTTCTAACTGATCCCCTGATAGCCAAACTCTTATTCTAAAATTCAATATTGTTAATTACAACTTGGGCAAGAAAAAAATTAAAACTGATGTGTCATTAGTGTAATCTAAATAAGCTCTCTAATAGGTCAATTCTTCATTTTAGCAAGGGGTGGATAAAAGTGAAGAACTATTCTAAATGGAAGCAGCTGGGAATTCCCAAAAAAGCTCAACTTCTTAACCCAGAATCCAATAGAATCTGCCAGTATTTGGACCAGAGAATTACCCAGTTCATAAAAGAAGCAGACTATCCTTTAAGTGGAAAAAGAGGCTGTTTTCAAGTTCTCTTTATCAAACATTTGCTTGTTGGTAATAAGGTTGAAATGTAAATGCTACCTGCACTAATACTGAACTATCTTACTTTAAAAGTGGTTGATAAACAAGGCGGGTGTGGTGGTGTGCACCTATGGTCCCAATTATTTGGGAGGGTGAGGCAGGAGAATCTCTTGAGTCCAGGAGTTCGAGGCCAGTCTGGGCAACAAGGGAGACCCAATCTCAAAAATGAAAACGAAGACTGATAAGTAAGGTCAGCAATACTTCACAGTGACAACACCCCCCCCCCATTTGTAGTCTCAGCCGTCGGTGTTTGTAGCAGGTGCTCAGTCAACTCTGGCTTTTATTTTCATAACCTTTCTGTATTTAAATATTTAATCAATTACCTAGTTTCAAATATAATGCTGTTGCTAAAATACTTTACTATTCTTTGATACAGAAATTATATAACAATATTTACTAGTCAAAGGCCTCAAAAATGCCCCCACCTCCCATACTGGTCAGGCAAGAGTGTTGTCACTGAACTATACCCCAGCCTTTGCTCCCCACCCCACCTCCTGTACTGGGGAGTGAAGAGTGTTACCACCAAACTACACCCCAGAGTGAAGAGTGTTACCACCAAACTACACCCCAGTCTCCATGCCCCCTGCCCCACCTTCCGTACTGGGGAGTGAAGAGTGTTACCACTAAGCTATACCCCGCCCCCCTCCGCCCCTTTAAATTTTATTTTGAGGCTGGGTCTTATTAAATTGCCCAGGCTGACCTGGAACTTAGGATAGTCCTGCCTCAGCCTCGTAAGTAGTGGGATTACAGGCAAGCAGCACCAGGCCCAGTTCAAAGATGTTCTTTATCACTCACAAAACTTGTACAGTTTCTGCTACAACACCCTCCTCAAACTTTAAAAGAAGCAACATGATTATTGGACGCATATACTTTCAAAGTCCGGTCTGTATTTTCTGAATACATTCTCATGAAAAACTACAAATCACCAGGAGCACGCATCCCACTCATGTTCAGCATGTTGCGTGGTTTCGCTTAGACATGTGGCCAAACTCTTGGCTGCTCCTTAGCGCTTAGACAGATGAACGGCAGTGAAGAGCAGTCTTCAATAATGTGCTACATATGACAAAAAAGACTCTGCTCAACATGAATATGGATAGTTTAAAATCAAGATCTAAGCGAGACATTGTTCCGCAGTGCACAGTCTTGGGGTAAACGCGACAGCCGACGTGTGTGCCGCGCTCAGCGGCCGGCCTCCCTCTGTGTACTGTGACAGGCCTGGGGCACACTCACCCTGCTGGCCCTGGGGCGTCTGTGAGATGATGAACTGCGCTGGCTGCAGGTTGGTGGTCGGATGAACCAACACAAACTGCTGCAGGTTGAGATTTTGCTGCTGAAGCTGTTGCAATTGTTGAAGATCCTGAAAAATCAGAGTTAAAACATGAATTGGATATTCTTTTTTTTTTTTGTGGTACTGGGGATTGAACCCAGGGGCACTCTACCTCTGAGCTACACCCCAGTCCTAATTTTTATTCTTTATTTTGAAACAGGGTCTCGCTAAGTTGCAGAGGGCCTCACTAAGTAGCTGAGGCTGGCCGCGAACCCGGATCCTCTGGTCTCAGCCTCCCAAGTACTGGGATTACAAGCGTGCACCACCACGCCCGGCTTGAACTGGTTATTCTGAGGTAAAAGCGCACCCAATCCTAAGGTTCCCAGCTGATGACTTCTTCCCATCCAAATGAAGAAGGGCTGGTATTTAGCACTTTGTCATCCGACAGTGCATGCTCCGGGTGTGCTTCACAGAGCGCGACGACGCCTGGAGCCTCTCAAGAACTGGCTGGCAGGGCAAGACACGTATGGTGGAGTCACCCACACTGAGCCGCGTTTTCAGGTTGTCTAGAATCCTCTCAGAACTAACAGTCATAGTTCCATTTTAACATACAGAGACCAACATGGGTTTTATAAATCAAGTGATGAAAGAACTTTTCAATATTTGACTCTGTTTTCTCTTGTTAAGTAAAAATTGAGAGGACTATGTCTGAATTCCCAACTAAACTAAAAGATCTCTGATTCGTGATATTTGACAGCAGCCAATCTAATTCAACTGAGAAATCAGTGTTAGATTATAAAAGGTCATCCATATAAAAATCTGATCTATAGCAGAACAATAGCACCTTACATCGGCTCTAGTAGTTTAAAATTTTCAAAGTGTCTTCCTGTACATTATCTTATTTAGACTAATGTCAACACAGGATCTCACAGCTTAGGTACTGAAAACATTTGAGGATGAAGAAAATGGCCCACATCAAAGCATTATCTTGATAAAGGTTGTGCACTAATCAAGACTAGCCTGACATTGTTTTTAAACCTCTAGTCAAACGCTTGCAACCATTTAAGTCCACTTCTGAGCCTTCTGTGGGGAGATTAAGACCACTGGCCAGGATTTGACTCAATGGCTCTTCAGGTATTTTACTCAAATATGTACACCTTTTCTCTCTTCTTGAGATAAAGGATCTCACTTACTTTTCTCCTCAGTCCTACTGTCTATGCTTCTTAAATAAAATTTTATTATCTCTGGATACTTTGCCCTAACAACATTCTCATGCAGTTCTCTCCAGTGCTGAACGCTCCGAAGCAGAGGGCTCACTGTCTCTCAAACAGCGGGAATGTTCATTGCAGAGCACATGAAGAGCCCACGCTGCCGCAATTAGCTAATTAAGATAAATACAGCAATCCGCTGCTTCAGAAACACGCCAGCTACTTATTCAAAAATTGTCACTTAATATAAACATCAGTTATTCAAATAATCAGCTATGTGTTTATAATACCAACTCGAATCATCAAGCAAATGCATCATTTCTAATTCAGTGGTAGGAAGGGCACCCTTGCCTCGCTGGCTGGAGCTCCTTTCAGGACCCACACTAACACCCAGAAGGCGAATCGACATTACATCGAATTTGCTTTCTGCGCATCACTCCTGGCCCCTCGCTCACCTGCGCGATCTGGATGGGCTGAGACAGGGGGATCTGCGTCATGGGCGTGGCGGCAGAGGCGGAGATGGTGGCCCCGGCGGCGCTGTGCTGCTGGCTGGCGGAATGCTGCTGCACGGCGGCGGCCAGCAGCTGGGCCTGCGCCTGGGCCTGCTGCAGTAACAACTGCTGCTGGGCTGGCGTCAAGGTGAGCTGCACAAGTCAGAGCAGACAACGGAGGGTTGAAGGTGCAGGGCATCGAGTGTCATCTGGCCCTCGCCACTCAGCTACATGTGGTGAGCATGCAGCCAAAATGCTCCTCAGGGATTACTACCATTACTAGCAGAACATTAAATTAAAGTGCTAGTCCTCACTCTGGATTTAAATAATCATTTACACTTGTCCAGGGCCCTAGGATCAGCCAAAAAAGTAATTAACTAGTAAATAAGGGGAAAAAAATGAATCAATGTCGACAGGACACGAATAGAAATTTACACCCAACAGAATGGCAAGTGATTAGTCAGATGAATGAGGACCAAGGGTGAGGATGTGACCAGGGAAAGAACTGGTAAGACCCAGCTGCTTCCAGTTAGCATCAACCCTGCCATCTCCCGTCATTCCATTATGTCTGAAGATGCGAGGAAAGAACATGAGCGCCATTTGTTTCTTTTCCAAATCTCCCACTGGCTCCTCCCTGACAGTCTTCTCTGTTACCACAACTTCACACCCCCTTCCCAACACAGTATCTCTGTGAAACAGGTGGTGACAGTGGCAGTCATTCTGAATGCCCAGATTTAGTGAAACGCCAGCCACAGGCACCTGGAATCTCAGAGCCTCTTTCTACTGCAGACACGAGTCACCAAAACCAAAAACCCCGACAGTAAGTAGGAAGTGTCTTTAAAGAAGGTATCAACGTGCTTTCATAATGCAACTTATTTAAAGTGTTTAAATCAAAGTGGTGCTCATCCTCCCTTTTGTTGACCTGTTCTAATAAAACAAGAAAGAATCATGCAGTGTTCTAAAGCGCTCTGAGTCCGTGGCACAACCCTCCTTCTAAAAGGACCAGACATAATTTGTGCATTAGGAACAGAAGAACCAAAATCTGACTATTCCAAGACTCAACACCCTTCAAGACATGTACATGTATATATTTATATTTTTGTATAACAGACACATATATTAATTTCTACTGGCAGGATTTTGTAAATCATTTTACAAGTCATTAAAAGGGACTTTCACTGCCAAAACACAGCTGAAATGAAGAAAATAACAAATTCTGAGGGTTGATGTGATATGAATTGAATAAAAATTCTTCCTTACTACTCCTCTACCCACCAAAAAGATGATTTAATAGACAAACTTTCAATATTGAAAAAATATTTGGAATGATGCCTTAGACTTTAAAGAATGCAAAAAAGCTAAGGCTTCGGGCAAGACAGGTGAACAGTTGAAAGCTTAATATAGTCACATAAGCCAATTTGTTACCCGTAAAAATAAATGACATTTATTGAATGCTACATGCCAAGCACCGTTTTACAAGCTTTCCATACATTATCTCTAATCTGTAGTACTTGAGAAAGATATTATCAGCATCTCTATTTAACAGGAGGAAAACTGAGTTACAGGGAGATAGCCTATGCAGTAAGTTGCAGAGGCAGGATATGAGACCACACGTTTATTCCACAACACTCCAACAGTAACTTAAAAGAAAATGATTTTCTTTTGTTGGTACTAATTCATTCTTTAACTTCTATCCTGCAGTGATGTCAGAACTCCAAATGGACAACTGCCATTTTGTCAATGTAATGATTGGTTTCAACCATACGATAATGACTCCATCATATAATGAAGCAACGCCTGAAATGTAGGTTTAAAAATCCTTAGTTTATTTGGAACACCTGCAATTATGATGAAGATCCTTTCTTTTCCAGAGCTATCCTCAGTGTAGGAAGCTCCTTGAAGACATAACAATGCCGGGTTACTAGCCAACTCCAGCGAACGGATCTAGTCAGATACTAACATATCCTCAGTGAGAACTTACCCCTGTTATCTGGCCTCCAGCCAGCATGAGTTGGGTCTGGGGAATGGCCGCCTGCACTGAAGGCTGCTGGGAAGGCTGGCTGGGCTGCTGGGAATCCCCAGATTCTTCATTAGATTTAGACTGAGGTGGAGTAGGAAACAAAAGATATCAAATAGTTGACTAAAAGAAGTGTACTTATAACCCCGTTATTCAATCATGAGTTTTCTGATTTCCTTCTTCTCCTTTCTCCTAGCCCGTCTCTTCCTAGTTTTGTGTACTTTGTTTTGGTCAGTTTCAACTTCTTCATGTACCATCTTAGAGGCTGACTGCTGACCCACTGAACTCGCACCTTCCATTCTAAAGAACTGTAAACCTAGCTTCTTCCATCAAGCAGCGCAGGCTTGGGGGAAGGTGCTGCAGTCAAGAAAGGGAAGGCGCACTCCTGAAAGGCGCATGGAGAGGAAATTTTATGGTAATTAAAACTGGCTATGTAGAGCATTAAAATTCTGCATAGATTTGCATATTTCCACCACCTGTTTTAGGGACTGCAGCAAGGCTAATTAACGTAAAAGCTCTGATTAATTCTGCCAGTCATTGAGAGATAATCGCAGTGCAGGACTGTCAACATTCTGCACTGGAGATACAGCCTGTTTGCCAACATCTCTCCAAGGGATGAAAGTTTACCATGGCAACCGAGGCAATTTTCCGCCTCTTCTCTCTCAGAAAGGACGATCACATTATCTCCTTTTCTTTTCTCTCCTTGTTTCCATGTGTTTCTAGGTCCATATTCCACTGGGTTTCATGGAATGCTCAACCCAAGGTCTCTAGTCATTAGCAACACTGAAATCAATCTTCCAGAATACTGTCTTTTCCCTCTTGACTGCTAGTTACCTAAACACTATAATGAAAGGAAGCAGCAGGTTGACTGGAATGTTATGAAGTGATGTACAACACCTGAACTTTGCATGTTCCCTCATATGGTTCACAGAAGCAAAATAGCCAGGCTTAAGTTTTATTTTAATTTGGTGACTATCTACCCACCAATGTTTATAAATTACGATTCTTAGAAGCATTAACATTTTAGAGCAGAGAGGAATACTAGCAATCTTATAAATGTTCACACTTAAATACAGATAAGAAAAACTGAGCCCCAGGAGGTTAAGGGACTGGCCAAAGGCCACACACCTAGTCGCTGGCAGAAGGAGAACTCAAACCTGAGGCCCCCGTGTTTCCCAGCCCAGCATTCTTTCCTCTGCACTACAACGTTCCCCTAAGACATGAGAAATGAGAAATGAAAACACTTTGGAAACGAAAGGGCTTTTAAGAGATTATTTGACTTTGTGTTTAGGTATGTGTTAGAGCTGTATAACTTAGAAACATTTGACTGAACTTACATATAAAACTTTGAAAGTAGACTTTTCTTGTCCACCTTTGGTTCATGCACAGTAGCAGAATATAAAATTGATTTTCATTAATGGCAATAATTATCATTTGGGTTTTATAAGATTTAATAATAAAAATATAAAAATAAACAGTAATACTTCTGTATCCTATTAAAAATTATATGCTCATTACAGAACATTATGAAAAAATAAATAGAAAAATAGGCCCATAACCACATGCCCAGCTTACCTGTACACTTAAAGACTGAGCAGCAGCCTGTAAACTTGTTCCAGCGAGCTGGACCTGTAAGGGAAGTAATCAGGGAGGTTCTAGTCCAGTGTTTTGACATTCATCACTAGAGGTTGTCAACAAGTATTTCAGGAGTCTCTACTAAATGTATGTCACTGAGCCAGAACTGAAAATACAAAGAGGTTTATCTCAGTGGGTCGAGTCCCACTCTCCCCTCTAAGTGAGCACATTGGGCACTGCACGTCTGTACTGGACGCCCCTTATTCAATCTCCTGCTTGCATCATGGGATGCCGAGATTCTAAAACTCACCTTCATACCATGTTGAAGAACACACAAGAACAAGCCACCTACAAACACTATTTTTATCATTATAAACTTTGAACTATTTCCTTATTCTTACTTAAAAATTTCCACGTATGCACCAGAGTAAAAGTCTTACGCGTATATACACCTACACAGGTAGGTCCTTAAAACATTTACAGTCATAACTTAGAACTCCCAGCTAAAATGATCTGCCCTGTAAATCACACAGGAATGCCTGTCATAATATTTACACTTCAGACATTCACAAAGTGCAAATCATGGTTATGTTAAAATAAGGATGCACAAGGAATTAGAAAGCCAGTATTTGGCAACCACTGTAACAACTGATTCAGGCAAGCGTCATCAATGGAAGATGCAACTAAAGGGCAAAATTTGAGAAGTAATAGGAAATTTACATATTCTCAAAGTTTCTCCCCACTTACTAACTACAAAGGGCAAAATAGAAGCTTTACGAGGGGAACCTGTGGGACAGCGACCTAGGGAGCACAGTACCTTCTTCTGGGGAGCACTCAGGAAAACATGACTGTGCTGCTTCCCACTGCAAGTAGACTGCCTGAATCTAATTGTGGTGCAACCCGGGCGAGCCCAAGCTGAGGGACGCTACAAAGTGACTGGCTGATACACTTCAGGAACACCGATGTCCTGAAAACCAAGAAAGACTGAGGGGGAGGAGAGGCTGTCAACTAGGAGCGAATAAATGCATGTCTAAACCAGTGTGGTGGCAGTGGGAACTGAAAGTAGGGAACATGGAAGGTATTACTAGGTAGCACACGAGGCGTCTGGCAACTAGTTGGAGGTAGATGAACAAAGGAGAGGTATGAATTCCTCCAGGGGTTAGATCTGAGAGGCTGGCAAGTGGGGGTGTCATTAACAGTGAGGATAACGAGTTCCACTGTGGATATATCACACAGCATCAAGATGTCCTTAGGTTAAATTTAAGGGTTGGTATGGAGTTCAGCAGAGTTAAGCACTAAAATTAACGGATTGCTATAGCATGTCCTTTATCTGGAATGGACAGATAGAACTATTAGTATGAGAGACTTCCCCCAAAGGAAACAAAACCAACTCCCCCCCGAGATTTATGTAGAATACATTTTAGATATGGTGGAATCAGGAGACTCCTATCTGAAGAGATAATATGTTTAAGACCTAAAGACTAAGCAGCAGCAGCCAAGGAGCCAGAGGAAAGATTTAAAGGAGAGAAAGTTTTATGTAACTTTATTTAAATTATGATATTCCTGGGTAAAAGTTCTTTGGGGAACAGGATAGTTACACAGACTTAAAGAATCACTTCACAAGTCAGGCGTGGTGGCACACACCTGTAATCCCAGTACATGAGAAGCTGAGACAGGAGGATCGCAGGTTCGTAGCCAACCTCAGCAACTTAGCGAGGCCCTCCACAACTCAGTGAGACCTTGCTTAAAAAAAAAAAAAAAAAATTAAAACAGAGATGGAGTGTAGCTCAGAGGTAGAATGCTCCTGGGTTCAATCCCCAGTAACCCCCCCTACCACACACACACACAAAGAATCACTTCACAGATTATTAATCACAAGAAGAAAAAAAGCTACTTTTACAGTGGGCAAATTGGATAAACACTACCTTAATTCAACGATCAAGTAATATCACAATAATGAGGCAAGGCAATATCATATGCCTTCGGATATGGTGTTTCTAGTGTTTCTTACAAAAGCAATCAACTTAAATCTAATCATGGAGGTACAAAGAGACTCAAATTGAGGGCGTTCTATAGAACAGCTGGCCTCTGCTTACTCTTAAAAAATGTCAGTATCATGAAAGAGAAAGATGGCTGAGGAAGTATTCTGATTCAAGAAGACTGAGCAGACATGAGAACTAAATACAAGGTACAGATTGAACTGTGGGCAGAAATATTTAAGTAGTAACCACACATTATAAAATAATCTCATGTTGACAATAAATTTCTGGAATTTGAAATTTGTAGTGTAGTTTTATAAGAGAATGCTGTTTTTAGGAAAAGCATGCTTAAGTGTTTATAAGTAAATGGCCATAATGTCTGCAATTTACTTTCAAATAACTTAGGAAAAAATTATTATTTTATATGTGACATATACACATGTAGGAGAAATAAAGTAAGTATAGTAAAATAGAAACAACTAATGATTTCAGATGAACCCTGTTCTACTGTTGTAATTCTTTTGTAGATTTAAAAGTTTCAAAATAGAAAGTTAAAAATAAAAAATGAGAGCATGCCTTTACCACCCCATTTAGCTAGTTTCTAACATCCCTCAAAACTGAGCTCAAAAATCACTCTGCATCCCATCAATATCTTTGATTGTACAGGTTGAACTCATCATTTCTTCCTCTGTAGTTCCATATATTTTGCCATTCATTCATCTACTCATTTATTTAAAAAACGATTACTGAACACTGATTATATTTTGGGCTCTTTGGTAAATGCTGAGGATACGGGTAAACAAGGCAAGGTTCCCATCTTCATGGAGCTTATAGTTTATGGAGCAGCAGACCTAAACCAGCCTATTTCGTGTAAGCACATGCATATTTATAACTATGGCAAGGAAAGGTTCAATGTGCTCACCTGGTCAATAAGTGAGCGGGCCGAAACAGAAGGTAAGTATCACATTGTATGTGTCTAATCAGATGGTGCATGATTATGCAGGGACTTTTGTCTTGATGAGGGATTCAAGAGTGGCAAGGTTTCAAATAAAATATTTTGGTTTTCAGTTCCTTGGTTTGAGTGGCATTAGACAGTCTATGATTCCAGCAATCGGTGGCTAGACCTGGGGGTCTTCGAGCTGGTGCAGAAGTTGCAATCATCTTGAAATTTGGACCCAGGAGGGAGAAGATTACATACCATCTATGTACCTTCAGGGATTATTGTTTTATGTATTTGGACCATGTTATGGTTTGAATCTTAAATAACCTTCCAAAAGTTCCTGTGTTGAAGGGCTTGGTATCAGCGGATGGCAGTATTGGGAGGTGGGGCCTAGAGGAAGGAAGTTAGAGCATGGGGGGCTGACCCTTGAAGAGGACCTGGGACCTCAAACTCTTCCTCTTTCTCTTTGTATCTTGGTTGCCATGAAGGGAGCAACTTTGCTCCACCACGCCCCCCTCACCGATGCTAGCCATGGGCCACAGCAAAGGGCCGAGTGACCATGGACTAGACCTCTGAAACCATAAGCCAGAATGACTCTCTCCTCCTCTACTTGATTGCTCTCAGCATTCTGTCACAGTGACAGGAAACTAACACCATAATAAACCAGAAAGGTTACTATAAGTTTGAATATGTTCTTAGAAGGAAATAAACATGACATATACATTTTTCTAGATTACATTAAAAATATATTCTTAAATTAATTTCAGATATTAGTTCATCTTAATATTTTCTTTAGAAATTGTATATAGAAATTTCTGTATTTCGAATATACAGCTATCCCCCCCTTATGTACAGATAATACATTCCAAGACATTCCTACTGGATTCCTAAAACTGCAAATAGTATCAAACCTATATATACTATGTTTTTTTTCCTATATGTAGATACCTATGATAAAGTGTAATTTACAATTAGGCACAATAAGAGACTAACAACGACAACCAAGCCAGGCGTGGAAGCACATGCCCATAATCCCAGTACTTGGAAGGCTGAGACAGGAGGTTCGCAACCTCGAGGCCATAGTCAATGTTTTGAGCATCAGATGAGCTCTAGGTTTTAGGTGAAGCGGAGACCACTAAAATATGCAAAGTGTTGTCCTAACACATAATTGTGAACAGAAGCCAAGGGCTGAGGCACTCTGATACCCCATCTCCCAACGGTTTTCACTGTCTGCTTTCTATTTTCAGTCAGGTCCCGTATTCTCAAACTCTCGGCAGCCGATGTTTGTTTTGTGTTCTCTTTCCCTCTACGTTATAGCTAAAACACGGATGAAGAGAACCCGGGGCCTGTTTTAGACTCGGGAAAAAATCATATGGTGTCAGGGTAATGAAGTCAAGGCAGGTCTTTCTGAAGCTCCAACTAGGGGGCTCCCAGTTTCACAAAAAGCTCTGAGTAGCTGCCACATCAAAACGGTCCGAAGCTGTTTCAGAAAAGGAATCTGAGCTTCGCGCTCAGAGCCCTATGCCACAGGTCTCAGGCCGCGGAGCTGTACCATGTTGGATGACTGGTTATTTTCTACCTCCAGTTAGCCACCACGGACTCATGCTCAAGCTCCCACTCACTGACAGGGACCCAGTTGTTACAGGCATTCCAGTCATTCAATAAGAAATTCTTCTTTTCACACAGGTGTGGGGTCAATGGCTATACAGTCAACCAACTGTAATGATTCCATACATTCAGAATGATACACTTAGGTACGATTAGCACTAGGCTCGAGTTTTAAAAGTCTTACATTCTGAAATAACTACCCCTGGCTCTCGCCTGTGGCTGAGCAGAACATTCTACCTGATGGAGATGTCCGAGGAAAGCCTGGGCCTGGGCTGTTGAGATCGCTCCTCCAACAGGCACAGGCTGCTTCTGGAAGTCCAGACCATTGGTTTGTGTGCCTGGAAGGCAAGCAAAAATGTTTACAACAATTAAAAGAAACTCAAGTGAAATGAGGTAGTAGACTCAGTTACCAACATTCCTTAGGAACCTATTTTGCATAAACACTTCCCTAAGTACCTCCAAGGAAAAGGGATTCAAAAGAAAGGAAATATAGTAAAATGGGTTCTCTTGAAAAGGTGGGACTGACTGCAGGACAAATATATGGCACCAAGAAAGCTAAAGAAACAAAAATGTAACAAATGAATTACAATCATAAGATAGTGTTAGATCACTCTGGCTGCTATAAAGAATGGCAGAGTCCCAAAAGCTCTCTCTCTCTTCTTACCCCACTTGGTATCTGGCTCAGACACTAGAAATCATTGTGACTTTGCGATGAGCAAGAAGGATTTATCATTGACTTAAACACTTCAGTGAAAGCGATCTGATGGCAAATACATCTCTTTATCTGATACGCACATAGAAAACAAAACAGCTGTACTGATTTCCTCATTCCCCAAGACAGACTGCCACATGTGCCTCATTAGCAAGGACTATGCTATGATTCCATTTTCAGAATGTCTACCACTGCTTTCAACTCACTCATGTGATGCTCTGATGTTGGGTAGGACTGAATTACGGAATGACGTGGCACCCCACCCTAACACCCAGGAATATATTCTAAGGGATCATACACTGTTTTCAAATTACTATACCCAGTTACTATTTTAAAAAGTCAGTACAAAAGTATTTTGTACTGAATAAAATATAACAGACCACAGGAACCTGTAAAAATATTCTAGATATATGGATATGGTCCTACACATCCATTTCCTACCACTTGAACATCCCACCTTCCCACTCTCAGAGCTGTGTGTGTGCACACCCAAATTAGACCAGTTAGGAGAATAAAAGAGCCTTTAAGCATCATTTCCTTTTTTTTTTCGGAACTGGGGATTGAACCCAGTGGCATTCTACCTCTGAGCTACACCCCCAGACCTATTTTTATTCTTTATATTGAAACAGGTCTCACTAAGTTGCGAAGGCCTCACTAAGTAGCTGAGGCTGACCGCGAACCTGCAATCCTCCTGTCTCAGCCTCCCAAGTACTGGGATTATAAGCATGTGCTATCACACCAAGCTCAAAGCCTCATTTCTAAAAGAGTGCTACTTTCTGCCATTACGGATCCTAATTTCTTAGGTTTATCACATGGCCCCAAGGGCTATTTAAGGTCTCCTTGAGGTAATTAGAAAAAGAGATGTATATATATTTCACTTCCTTAGAAACTCATAGAGATCATTTTCTTATGTTTTTTCCCTAGTCTCTTATCAACAGGAAATTATAGGACCACCTAGACATTTACAGTTAATGAAATTAAGAGTACATACTTTTGTCAAGTTGTTAGAAACACCCCCAGCCATTATATTTAATTTTTAATTTTTTGTTGTTTTGAAACAGGGTCTCACTAGGTTGCTGAGAGTCTCCCTACTTGCAGAGGCTGACCTTGAATCTGAGATTCTCCTGTCTCAGCCTCCCAAGTATTGGGCTTACAGGCATTGCCACCATGCCCGGCTGTGTCCCTTTTTGTGGCTGTAACTGACTGACCAGCTTGTAAAAGAACACAAGACAGTATTCAAAGGTACTAAGGTAAAAATAACACTTGACAACTCAGATAAATAACAGAGATTTAAGATGCAAAGGCAGATAATTTCTTTTAATAAGATGTTGAGGCTCCATTGTGAGGTGCGAGTAGAAGAAAGCAGATATTACATAGAAATAATTCTTGCAAAACTGGGCTGCATGCATACACGCCCAACTGGACTTGAGCGGAGTGCGGAGATGGATGCTGGGAGTCAAAGTCAAGTCACATGCGGGTTTGTGTGCCTAGGAGAATAGGAACATTGGAAAAAGGAACCAAGGAGTTAACTCACTGGAGGAGAAGGCAAGTCACATAAGAAGATTAACATGAGACATATGGAGACCAGGAAACCATGAAAGAGCATCAAGGAAAGTGGTCCAGAAGGCATTCAGAAAGGACAGGCCTGAGCGACAGGCTATATGTGTTTGTCACTAGAACAGGAGTATTGAGCTGAACCTCGGGGATCTTGTATCCAAAGCTTCAAGGATCTTGGTTGCTCAAGATGACATGGCTAGTTAGTAGAAGACTGTGTCCCTTGGTTCTGTCTAGTCACTCACATAAAAATGATAGTTAAATTAGGAGAGCAGAACTGGGGTGTAACTCAGTGGTAGAGTGCTTGCCTAGCATGTGCAAGGCCCTGCATCAACACCCATCACTGGATAGATGGATGGATGGATGGATGGAACAGAAATATCCAGATAGAAAGAACAAAAATATCCATCAATTAAGAACAGGTACAGAAAAAAGTAGGTTAATGACAGGGGGCACCAACATTTGGAGATATATAGACAAAGAGCCAGAGAAGTGGTAGTTAGAAAAATAGAGGAAAAAACTTCAAGACTGGTGTCTCAGGAGCCAGGGAAGAGAGAGCTACAAGGGTGGGGCAGTTTAATTACTGTCAAATGGTAACGAGAAGATAAGGATCAGAGCATTGATTAAAAAATAATAATTCAAAGGAAATAGAGAAAAAGTAATAATAAAGGTATGGCCAATAATTAATGAAATGGGAAAAACATAGAAAAATATCATCTTGGTTCTTTCAAAAGAATAACACAAATTATAAATTTCTGATAAGAAGAAAATGAGAGAAAGAGCAGGTAAATAATTTAGGGATAACCAATTAATAGGTAAAAGTCTTCCCAAAAAGAGAATACAAAGCCTGGAGAATTTTACCCAAGGGAGCTTCCAAAAATGAGAGGAACAAATAATTCTCATCTTTCACAAGTTTTTCTAGAGAACAATAACAACAACACAAACAGGAAGCACTTCCTAACTCATTTAGTGAGATATATATATATATATCAATATATATCAAGGTCAGCACAACCTTGATATCACAACCTGACAAACTATGAAAAGCCAGTTTCATTAACATACGGAGAGATCTTTAATAATAATAGCAAACCTGATCTAGGAAGATTCATATATTATGTCTAAAGTGGATTTATTCTAGGAATATAAGGTTGCTTTGGGGTTTAAAAAAATAAATTCACCTAATTCACTAATGGGTATGGGGGAGGGACAGGAGGCAGAAAAGGGGGTAGAATTATACAGTCATCCCAAAAGATGCAGAAAAATGCTTAGATAAAACTTAATGTCCAGTTGTAATAAAAACTCTAGGCAAAGGAATAGCAACTTGCTTGACTTAATAAAGAGTAAGTATTAATTAATGTAATAGTTAATGGGGAAATGCTAAAAGTACTCCATTTAAGATTAAGAACAAGATAAGGGTGCCAGCTACCACTACCTCTACCATACTGGGTGGGCTAGTTAGCAAAAGAAGGCAAGAAAATGCATGAGTTGGAAAAAAGAAAAAAATCATCATTGTTCTCAGATGATTTGAATCTATAAGAAATCTAATAATCTATTATTAGAATAAGAGTCTAATAAGGCTGCTCTGCACAAAATCTACTTTTAAATGGACTGTGCGTATGCCAAACAAGAAAAAAATTTAAATTTTATATATAACACTTATAAGATATAAAGTCCTGGGAATAAATCTATCAAAATACAGTAATTCCTATAAGCAGGAAATTATAAAGCTATATTTTAAAACATTAAAAAATACATAAAAAATAAATGCTCAGTTATTGGAGGATTCAACATTGTAAACATGTTAGTTCTCCTCAAACTGATATATGGATTCAGAACAATTGAATATCAAGATCTCCATGAGTTATTTATTTCTCTTTTTGAGCAGAGGAGTAGTACTTAACAAGCTGATTCTAAAATTTAAATAGAAGGGCAAAGGGCGAAGATATTCTTTAACATGTGGAAGGGCTTGCACAATCAAGCTACCAGGACTAGGGTGACATTAGTGCAGGGACAAACAAGCCAGAGCAGAATCCAGGAAGACCTACACACACCTACGGCCACGCAAGACAAGACACCGGCGAGGAAGGGACAAAACAGGACAGCCAGTGAGGAAAGGGTGGGATTTCCAATAAATGCCAAGTAGATAATGTGGAAAAAGTGAAATTAGGCCATAAAAAACCATACCAAAAAAAGAAAGAAAAGAAAAATTCAGAAGGATCAGAGGTGTTAATGTGAAATGCAAAACTGTAACATTTTTAGAAAATAACACAAGAGAAGAGCACTATACTCCTGGCAAAGGGCAAGATTTCCTCATCAGGCCCCAAACGAAAAGACAAACAACTGTTTCAAAATTAGAAGCTCTGTTCATTAAAGGGTTACATAAATGAATGTAAAGGAGAAAGTATTTGCAATCCATGCAAACAACAAAGGATTAGTATTCAGAATACACAAAGAATTCCTGTGAATCAGTAAGAAAAAGTCAACTCAGTAGGAAAAGTAGACAAAAGAAATAGGAATTTTGCAAAAGAAGAAACAAATAGCTCATAAAAACACATACACAAAGATGTTCGATCCCCTTGGAGACTAGGGAAATGCAAATTAAAACCCCAATGAGATACCATTTTACATTCAATAAATCAGCTAAAATCACAAAGTTGGTTAATACCAAGTTTTGGCAAGACCATGAAATTCTCACCCCTTGTTGGTAGCAGTATAAATCAGTACAACTGCTTTGGAAAGCTGGTGGGCAGTCCTGGGTAACACTGGAACAAGTTCAGGAATTACACTCTTAGGAAAATATTCTGGAGACTTTTTCACATGTATATATCAAGAGTACTGAATTATTTATGGAAGTATTAGGGGGTACTCGGAATTGAACTCAGCGGCATTCTACCCCTGAATTACATACCAGCCTTTTTAAATTTGTGTGTGTGTGTGTGTGTGTGTGTGTGTTTGTGTGTGTGTGTGTGTGTGTTACTGGGGACTGAACCCAGGAGCATTCTACCTCCGAGCTACACCCCCAGCCCTATTTTTATTTTATTTATTTATGTATTTTTTGCGGTACTGGGGATTGAACCCAGGGGTGTTCTACCTCCGAGCTACACCCCCAGCCCTATTTTTATTTTATTTATTTATTTATTTATTTTTTGCGATACTGGGGATTGAACCCAGGGGCGTTCTACCTCCGAGTTACACCCACAGCCCTATTTTTTATTGTTTATTTTGAAACTGGGTCTCATGAAGTTGCAGAGGACCTCACTAAGTAGCTGAGGCTGGCCGCGAACCCAGATCCTCCAGTCTCAGCCTCCCAAGTACCGAGATTACAAGTGTGCGCCACCACGCCCGGCTTATTTTAGAAACAGGGTCTCCCTAGGTTGATGAGTCTCACTACTTGCTGAGGTTTCCCTCAAACTTTTGATCCTCCTGTCTCAGTCTCCCAAATACTAGAATTATAGGTGTGCGCCACCACGCCTGGTTTTTTAAAAAAATTTTGAAAAAGGGTCTTGCTAAGTTGTTAAAAGTCTCACTAAGTAGCTCAAACTGTCAATCCTGTCTCAGCCAC
>PVJS01017567.1:34862-36116 GCA_004027185.1 Glis glis
TGCTTGAAGCCCAACATCTCCCGTCCCCTCAGGACTCTGATTCCTGAATCGTCTAACCTTTCTTCCCCCTGCTCTCTCCCTTAGCATAGACATCTCCAGATTGCTCCGCTGGGAGGGCCTTTCTCACTCCTCTCCCCCGGTTTCCCTTCTCTTAATTTACTGCTGTCATCATCAGACTCAGAAGGAAGGGCTAACACTTCCTGGCACTGAGTCACATCTACTTCTTTCCACATATACATCAGTACCACAAGATGCATTATTATCTCCATCTTACTGCTAAGAATGTGTCCCAGAAGTTGACAAGCTGCCCGAGGTAATACAGCTAGTGAGTGAAAGACCCTAGCCACGAGGGCAGGGAGCTTGGCTTCAGGCTCTGAGCCCTTCAGCACTACCTGAAGCCCCTCGAAGAGCTGCCACTACAGGAGGCGCCCACGGTCCCTCCCCTTCCTCAGCCACTCACTGGCTCCTCTGCCCCTGCAATCCTGTCCCAACCACTCACCTAAACCTTAAAATGCTCCCCAGCAACTGCTGACGGTCAAATTCAAGAGTCGCATTTTAAGTCTCTTCCGTCTTGACCTCTTGACACAGTGAACACGAACCTATGAACTCACTGTCTGGTGCTCTCCTGGTCTCTACGGTTGTCCTTTCTTAATCTGCCCGAGATGATGGAAATGTTCTATGTATGTACTAGCCGATGTGGAAGCCCTACACAGGGCGACTGAGCGCTGACACGTGGCTACTGTGACTAAGCGACTGGATTTTTCATTTTACATGATTAAATTCCAAAGCCAGCAGCAGTGCGTGGCCACTCCAGGGACAGTGCCCTCTCCTGGTGCACCAGAGTTCTGTCCTCAGTCCTCTCATCCGCTCCTTCCACGCTCTCCAGGTAGCCTCTCCCTGTCAGGGACTGCCATCGCTCTGCAAGGACCCAGGCACTCTCTTCAGCAACAACCAATACGTGCTGCGCCTTCGCACGCAGCAGCGGCTCAGAGCAGAAGCACCTCTCCCCTCTGGACAGCCCCGCCGAGCACGGACACCCACTGAGCAGGGGCACCCACCGCGCACGGGCACCCACCGAGTATGGGCATCCGCCGAGCATGGGCACCCACTGAGCACGGGCATCCGCCGAGCAGGGGCACCCACCGCGAACGGGCACCCGCCGAGCACGGACATCCGCCGAGCAGGGGCACCCACTGAGCACGGGCCCCCACCGAGCACGGGCATCCACCGCGCACACAGGCATCCACCAAGCAG
>PVJS01017568.1:0-36014 GCA_004027185.1 Glis glis
GAGGGCCTCACTAAGTAGAGAGAGAGAGAGAGACAGGGAGAGAGAGAGAGAGAAAGAGCAAGAGAGAGAGAGAGAGAGAGAGTGAGAGAGCTGAGGCTGGCCGAGAACCTGGATCCTCCAGTCTCCGCCTCCCAAAGTACTGGGATTACAAGCATGCACCACCACGCCTGGCTGGGAATTTTCAAGATGCCAAATAAACCAGGCAACTTGTCTCTACTCTTGGCCAAGCTTGGTTTTGGAACACATCCTAAGATGATCAGGCACCGATATAATCAGACCCTTAATTTTCTAGCATTCCTGTAACTCTACAGTGACTGGAAACTTAAAAGAAAATATACATCCAAGGAAATAAGCCCACACATAAATGTTATGCTTAGTGAAAGTTTAGGAATAAAATGACGAATGATGGAAAGAAAAATTAGGATAAAAGTTATGTCAGAGATGGGTAGGACTGGACAATTTTGACTTGCCACTTTATTTAGTGAACTAGGTATTCATTTATTTACAATAACTAGCGTATGAGAATGCAATGATGTACTTGGCATTAACCTTTATAGTAGTGATTGGACATCTGCGTGTCTATAAACAGCTGTGAAAATAGAAGCAGAGGAAGAGAGAAATATATATACATCATAACATATATAGTATTAATTTTAAAAATATTTAAGGTGGAGTAGCAGATATTCCTTGGAGACATTCCTTGGAAAAAGAATGCTATGTCACAGGAGATTTCCATGGAGAAGAATCTGCCTTCTTGTTCACTGCTTAAGTCTGAGAAAATGGGAACATTGGCAGAAGACACTAAAAAACAAAGTAATAAATGAATGAAAGAATTTGAGAATGCATGAATATAATTACTCATACTTAACTTCCCTGTGGGAGTTCACAGCACACATAAACTAATCAAGGGTCCAGAGAAGTCCTGCCATGAAGAAATACTAGGTTAAGTTAACCAAAGAAAGGGAAAGGGAGGAAATATTACTAATATTTGAAATTAGTAATATTTCAAAAAAACCTATGTAATCCCAGTACTTGGGAGGCTTGCAGGTTTGCAGCCAGTCTCAGCAACACAAGGCCCTCCACAACTTAGTGAGACCCTGTTTCAAAATAAACAATAAAACAGGACTGGGGTGTAGCTCAGAGCTAGAACGCCCTTGGGTTCAATTCCCAGTACCAAAAACAAACAAACAAACAAACCTATATGCTAAGGGATATATTTTAAGGAACAGAAAATTACAGAATATCTATAATGTGTAGACTAAACTAGAACACAAAGACACAATTTATATCCTTAAAGAACTCAAACCAAGTGATAAGTAAATACTGGTATGTATGTAGCTCATAACAATGAAAGACAGACCACGAAGAAAATGTTATATGTAAGGCAGGATCGGTGATACATGCCTGTAATCCCAATACTTGGGAGGCTGAGTCAGAAGGATGGCAGGTTCAAGGCCAGTACACAGTAACTTAGAAAAATCCTATTTCAAAGTAAGAAATACATTAAAAAACTATATACTTCCTATACTGTACTACAAACAGTGCCATGATATTAAAATAGTTTAATTTTTAATCTATCACAGGTAGAATGCCCCTGAGCTAAATCCTCAGTGCCACACACACACACAAAGAAAAATGTTATATTCAAAATACATTTAAAAACTATATACTTTATATACCATACTATCAACAATGCCACAATATTAAAATGGTATGTTAATAATAACTATTATACTTTAATTTTTAATCTATCAAAAATAAATTGGAAATTTTCTCAAGGGCTAGAGGCTCTTGTAATAAAACTAAACTTAGGAAAATATAGTCAAAGAAACTGCAACAAATAATTTTTTCTAATCTACTCTTAGTTTGGCATAATAATTGAAAAGATTAAATACATGAAATTAAAATAATCATTTCTTTTCTAAATCTTCTCACTCTTCTATTTTATATAAAACCACCTTGACATCAGATTATTGAAATGAGTATTTTGTCATGTTAGAATCATGATGTCTTACTTTTAAGTTTTGCAAGTGTAGCCAACAGTATAAATCCCAATCTCAAAATGGTACAAGAAACACTTGATTAATTTATTGTTTCTTTGCTTGTGATATACACAATATTGTTCAAAAAATAACTCAGGAAAGCCTACAAAAACATATAATACTTCAACATGCACAGCTACTGAGAGGTAAAGCTGAGATAGAAAGCCCGAGGCACTTTAATAGCCAAGGACTTTTTTGATGTTCATAAAAGCATATGATGTTCCAATCAAATATGATCTTTAAATGTCACACCACCTTAGTTTTTTTTAATTATCTCATTGAAAACCTAATCTCTATGAAAAGGATCCGGGCTTTGACTTGGGCAGAGTGGGAAGCAGAATACCCATTATTATTGTGGATAATACTAATGGCAAGTGCCAAGTATGAAGTCAATACCGTGTACAAAGACTGTCCTGTGCATGACACCGATTGGTTCTCAACAAGTCCCCCCACTAAATAGGAGAAAAACTAATATTTATCTAATGAGCTAATGTGTTCTAGATGGAGTATTTGAACCTTTACATTTATGAGACATCATGTAGTCCTTCAAAAGTATTTACAAGTTGGTACAATATCCTTATTAGAATACATATGAGTTTGGGAGACAACAGTGACCATTTCCAAATCTTCTCCTCACTCTCTCAAAAAATAAATCAAGAAAGATAGGAATTAATCCACACAAGACAGATGACTTCAGTGTGAAGACAACACTCCAAGCTCAAATTATCTATTAGTAGAAGAAAGAAGAAACTTTCCAACAGAGTGCCTGCCACCTGCCCAGCCCTGTGACCAGCCTGTAGGTACAGAACAGGCAGGGGAACCGAAGAGATCCCAGGAAAAAGCAGAAACTATATTCAGAGAAAACACAGACAGAATAACCACAGAAAAAGAAAGTGAAGAAACTGCAAAAATGATACACACAGGTCTGGACTCAGTAATTCAGAAGCCTGGCTATGGGGAAGGAGGGGCGAAGCACAGGGGCCGGAAGCAGTGAACTGTTTTGTAGTGACATGTCTGAAATGCTTTAGGTGGGGGATTTGGATGTGGGAGGATGGAGAGAGGGGGATTATGTAACTAAATGCCATAGTTTATGTCCTGAGGACCATCCAAGGAGGATGCATTTCAACTCCGGAGCTAAGCATGAAGAGTAGAATATTCTGACCCCTGACACTTGGCAATTTCTGCAGAGCTAAATGACTGGAGGCTATGGATGCTCTGGTTAGAAAATTGACTCACATTACTAAATACACTAAGTTTAGTCAATGTTGGAACAATAAATGACTCGTGATACTCTGAGGCACTTACTGAGAAAAAATAAGTAAAACCTCCTTAGTAATGGTATTAATCAAAATTTAGAGTAGTAGAGACAGCATTTTCCACAAACAGAAATGGCCACCGAAGCAAAGAAAAAAGTAGGCACATAAGTGCATGAGATAAGGAAAGCTGGGAACTCAAAAAATATCATCGATACCTGTGTAAGGCCATATCTGCAAAACTCTCTCGCCCATATCCATTTTTACCAGTTCCTGAATAAAATGACATCAGATCTGCAGTATTTCCTCTGTATATTGTTACACAGTAATATTCAGGTTAGCTGAATGGAAATCTGTGTTACTGATACCATTCTCATCAATTATACATATCACCTTCATAAAGTCCTGAGTTTTCAGATGTTTGGGCTATGTGAATTCTACCTAATTACTATAATCATATCTGGGGGCCCAAGGTCAGCAAAGTCAGTTAAGATACAACTGTTAGAAAACACGCCTTAGCCACATTTATTTCTGCTTTCATGTGCTGTATGTGACACCTTGACTGGTCAAGAGTTCTTAACTGTAAGGGAGAGAAGCTAGTCTTGTGAAAAAGCAGCAATGATATGAACAAATTCATTTCCATGTATTTGTTATATCTCCAATTTCAGACACCTATTTTAAGCTAAGAGAAAGATATGCCTTTGTTTGCATCTAGCAAGTTTTCAGGCAAGGAACTGAATGAAGGGTCTATTTCCAGGAGGCTGTTTTTGCCATTGGAGGCTCTGTCCTCCTCAGACGTTTGCTGAATGATACATTAGCAGGAGCTACAAGGATCACATTGTTTCACACCAAATAGCCTCTACACTTTGATTCATATATCACACATGTTCTGTTTCTTGCATTTCTGTTTTCACACCCACTACCTAAGTGCAAAGGGATTTGAAGACAAGCACCACAGTTTTCTAACTTTCAGCTGCTTTGGTTGTATTGATGGTGGAAGTTATGGAACATGTAGAAAATAGAATCAAGATTAAGGAGATCATATTTCTGTTTTATGCCCTGCGATACAGTGAAATGCACTGAGTAACAATTACTCAGAACATTCATTTTGGATCATTTAGCTTCACTGAAAGTCCTTTGACTTGGAAAACACAAGGAAAGAAAAGATTATTCTAAAGAAGAGAGTAAGAGGCATGGCTTCATAAAACGTTAAGGAGTTATCAATGAGAATAAATAGCTGTTATATAAAACTGCAAAATCAGTTGTTATATAAAATATAAAAATAGTTGCTCTATATAAGTCAACAAGCAGTTCTCCCTATCTTTTGAGCAATTTAAAACAAGGAACTGAATTGAAATGACTCCAGAAATGTTTGTTTCTGATAGATGCTGAAACATAATAATACTGAGATATAAAAATATATGATTATATCATTTTTCTTATGGTGTTTAAACGTAGATATAATAGCATAATAATGAATCTTGGATTTTTCATGAGTTATATTTTCTAGTGATTCCAGGGTGCTTAAAAATGAATTCAACAGATAACCCTAGGCATCCCTGTCTGATACTACTGATTCACATTTCATAAATGAATTTAAATAAGTTATTGATCCCCCAAATGAATAGGTAACAAATGTTCAACTAACCACCTGACTAAGGAATCATTCTTGAAATAATAGAATTAATTTTATAGTGGAAGGGACCCTGTGATCATATAACTAACCCTTTTATTGCATAGAGGAGGGAAGTGAGACTGAGAAATATTACAGACTCGTTCAGTACCACCTCGTGGCAACACATCCAGTTCTGTAGCCCAGAAATCCTGCTTTGCAAGTCACTGCTTTTGCCACTGTACCTTGTGAGGCACTCAAGCTGAACATACAAATCTATAAGGACATACTGTTCTTCCTCGGGTCTCCCTTCTAGATTTCTGAGAAGTCTAGGCAGACTTCTAACCTCCAGAGGGCCTGGAATGAGATTCTAATGCCTACTTTTCCACCACGGCACAAAGATCTTCTGAATGGTTTCCTAACCACTTCAATGGAACACACACAGTAAAACAGTAAGGGTAGTACCTTGTCCACGCTAATAAAATAAGAACAAGGAGATTGAGTACAAAGCTGAGACGATGACTTAGCCACAAGTCAAGTCTGTGAAGGAAGAAGTGAGAGTGAGTATTGCTGATAAGAGAGGACCAGGCCTCAAACACAGGAGGCACATAATAAACTAAGAAAGGCATCTAGTGTCTTTGGTAATGTGTGGATTCTTGACCCCCTCCTTTTATATTTCTATCCTGTTTCACAGTTCTTCCCATTCACTGGACACTTACCTACCATGCCACCCTGCTTTCACCACACACAGCTTAGTGCTATTATCTTCATTCAATTACATTCTGACTAATATTTTTTAACTCTATTAGAAGCCTAAAGAACCTATTAGAAGCACTGTCCAGTGGACCCTAAGACAGTTAGGCTGTCCAAATTGCCTTGAAAACATATCTACAAGTTAGAGAAAATTTCTTTATATATTATATACATATGTACACACATATTCACATATATCACATATATGTGTGTGTCTACATGCATATATAGACAAGCACACACCTATATATATGTGTATATATACACACATATACATACCCACAAATTGGGCCAAGCAATAGATATGTAGAATAAAATGTTAAATAGAATGTTATTTATCACATAATGCCACTTAACCTCATACCACCATTCCATATGGTTCTATACATATAGTATACATATTTTTAAACCCCAAAAAATAAAAAAAATAAATTCTAATTTTTATAGAGCTTATTAAAATAGAAATTTGATCTTCAGAATTAATTGGTAGTATTTACAAGGGGTTTTGATAGCTAAAATGTATTGTCTTAAAGTAATATAAATTCTATGTAGAAAATAAAGTTAAAACCCCATTGTTACAATTCATGAAGTCCTGAAAGTATTTTCTAGAGATTACAGCTATGGATATCCATGGTGCTCTCAAATGATGACTATCCACTAAACCCACCTGGAAAAGCAGGAATATAGCAATATTCAATATTTGTAGACTCTCTGTGACTTTTCATTACTTCTTAAAAACTGGTCAATTTTTTCCTAGGACACCTTTACAAATGTAGTCGATAACAAGCTATACTACCAACACTGTTCCCCAACCTCTTGCTCTAAAGCTCAGCTGGTACTTAAGTATTGTCTGTAATAATTTTGCCAGTTGTTTTGACAATATGTAATATATCTGGTCACCATTTTTCTAGCTTCTGATATCAGTTTCCTCACCTCTGTCCATCCCTGAAATGATTAAACCAGTACAAAATACTTCAGGGTTCTATCACAACAACATTCCACTTTGTTGTACTTTATTAATGACACAATAAAACTTTACTGCATACTTTTAAGAAAAGTGAAAGCCTGAATGCAGTGGAGGCGACTGAGAGGCCCAGCCCTCGTGGACACGATGGTGGCAGGAGGGATGTGTCTAGAAGGCAACACTGACAGTGTGGACCTGCCCAGGATTCTGACCCATGCTATTGCATCTGTCCCAAGTCCCTTGTATTATAAAAACAAAACTTTGAAATTAAGTTTTAATGGTGTGCAGAAAAGCAGAGTACAGTATGTGGTCCCTTGGCACCACCAGCCTTTGCAATTGCCCAACACAAGGAAGGGAACTAGATATCACCAAGTAACCATGAAGGAAGCTGTCAATGTTAAATCTTCCTGGAGAGCACATGTCTTTCCTGGAAATTAACAAGTCAGCATCTGTGTTTTCTCTAGTGACTAGGAGTCTACACACACCTGAAGTCTCTTCTAGGCTCTTTAGATTTATTTCTTAATTAAAGACAGATTTATTACCTTCTGGGTCATTTATATTCACTCAAATGTATCTTTTTATGATTATATTTAACCAAAAAGGCACATAGATACAAAAATGTTCACTCCTGTTACTTGAAAAGCCTAAATCCATTTGGTTAGAGCCACAGATCGACTTCATATAGGATTGCATGTAAAACGGGTAGTTGATGAAGAATTATAAACACACCTATCTCTTCCAAGAGGTAATTGTTTTCTACAGTGTTTCTACATTTTATGTGTCATAATCATCTTTATTTGTGCATGAAATATTTCTATATATATGAACAAAAAGGCATAATTTTATGTCAAAAAATTAGTTTAACCTAAAAAATGAAGAGGTCCCTTACATTTGAAGTTGTAAGATTTATAGTGTTCCAGTGATTTCCCACCCGTACACACACCAGTGAAAACCTAACCAGCAGATAACATTACCGAGAGCCTTCAGCAAGGGGCTTCCAAGTGATTTTTAGAAGGTATGTTTCCAAAACATCTCACAAGTAGTTAGGCTGCAACAATTTCCTGCAGATAGACACAGAAAATCTTACTAAATCCTACCTAAAAATCAAATATTTGCATTTGACCTACACGCTCTTGTCAGTGAATATTCAGTTCCGAGATACATCATCTAAATGGAATTCTCATGACTAAAGATATGTTACTAGGGAGGAATCTGTGTACTTTCAGAGGACTTTTAAGAATGCCTAAAAATCTACCTGAAAGTACAGTAGAAAAATAAAACTTTTGTTTTCTTGTTGATGTGGTGAAGAGTTGGCCATAGCTACACAGATCTCATATTCTCTCATAGCAATAAGCAGATAGAGTTGAGGTGCCAACTGCGCTCTTTATAAAGAATGGATGTTTTCCACTTAGCCATAATCCCCAATAGGGCAACTTAATACTGTTCACAACTTTACCCTGTTTCTTGGTCCCTGTTAAACATTATTGTGTAACCTAAAGAGAGAGGTAAAGCATTTATTAAAAGAAAATAATCCAGATACTGGCAGATGCATAATAAACTGGTGGAAAAATATTCAACCTAAAGGCACAAAAGTAACATTTTATCACTGATGAACTCCTTGAAGCCACACTTAATTTTATCTGCACTCTTCTTTAGTCACATTATTCTAGCACCATAGTTTCAATACCATCAGGCAAAGCTCCCACCACAGCTAGTGGCCCCTTTCTATGTTTGGGTCTTTTAATCCTATTTTGATATATAGCATCCTTTTTCTAATCTTGTGTTTCCATTCTTTACCTACAACCTGTTCACTAGCTTTCTTCTACCTTTACAAGGAGGATAAAGAAGTACAATGAAAAGAGTGTGAAAGTGAAGCTAATGTAATGGTTGTGCTCATTGCAACCTTGAACCCACTACTATGTCTTCCTGTTTCAGACATTTCACACCCAAATTCTGAGTGACTGTGTAGAAGGGTGGGAGGGAGACATGTGGCATAGGGCAACTTATACAAGACTTTGTGCAAAAGCAAATAGATTTTTGTTCCCAACCCTTTGAAATCAATAAAGAGTAGTCACATCCTGATGAAATAACATACTAGAATCTAAAATGTGAAGTTAAAACATCCTGGGAAGATCAATACACCTCAGAAACAGTACAAAATGCCCCTTGAACTAACAAGATCTTGGATCTATTAGTTGTGCCAAACTGAAACATACCTACCAAGTGAATTCTGGTTTCTTAAGAGTACAGTTTAGAGGCATAAAATGCTTAAGCACATCTCACACCTTAATCAATTCAAATCATACTTATCTGACTTAAGGTTACTTATACTTAGGGACAGGCACAATCTATTGAGGTTAAGAATAACAGCTGCATATTTAAATTTTTAAATCAGGGTCTGGGATGTAACTCAGTGGCAAAGTGCTTGCCTTGAAGGGCACCACCCTGGGTTTGATCCCCAGTTCCAAAAAGACAAAAAAAAAAGAAGAAAAGAAAAGAAAAAATCCGAAAAACAATTAAGAACAAGAAAAAATAAATAAAATTTAAAATTGTGAAAAATTATTTTTCTATGAATTTTCCTATAATTTTATCTTTTTGTAATCTGTCTCTAAATCATGAGAACATTGGTGCATATTGTTTGTACAATTTACCCCTAACTTAAAACCTAGAAACATGGCTTCTCAGCCTTTTGGCTAAGATCAAGTGTAGTATCTGTTCTTATCAGTTTAAAACCTAGAAACAAACTTGATTATTAGACCAATAGTATATCCTGGGGACTGAAATGTCGTCCACAAATACATGTATATAGATTTTATTTTCCTTGAGGGAATCCGGGAGCCTTTATGCACATCTCAGCCTATAACAGGCTCACCTTTCTGGCATCATGCATATCAGCAAAGGAAACTTCTCTGAATGGGTCATTTCTTATAGCAATCATTTATATTTTTGGTTGAGTCAGAACACTAAAACTTATTTCACAGACTTGACTTTAATCAGTTTAGCTTCAAGCTGACTACAGTTCTTTTAGAAAATGCTAAATTTCCTCTGAGCAACCTAGTGGTTACATGCAGGGTTATTCCTGCAGCCAGAATGATGGGTCTTGTAATTCTTGCATTCTATGTCATACTGCTGCAAAACTAGCCATCTTCTTGAATCCATACTTCACTGCAATGTGATGACCACAAAGAAGAAAGCAAGTGTCAGGCCGGGCGTGGTGGCGCACGCTTGTAATCCCAGTACTTTGGGAGGCAGAGACCGGAGGATCCGGGTTCGCGGCCAGCCTCAGCTCTCTCTCTCTCTCTCTGTCTCTCTCTCTCTCTCTCTCTACTTAGTGAGGCCCTCCACAACTTCGTGAGACCCGGTTTCAAAATAAAGTATAAAAAATAGGGCCGGGGGTGTAGCGCGGAGGTAGAACGCCCCTGCGTTCAATCCCCGGTACCGCAAAAAAAAAAAGAAAGCAAGTGTCCCCAAACAAATGTCACCCTGAGCTTGTGCACAAACATTTCTCTGGTTATCAGAGCATGATTTCCACACTGGGATAGCTTCTCATACCTCTAATATTTCACAAATGCTCACTGAAAGGTTGATGAATTGAAAGGATGGAAGGCATCTCCTTCCCTGCGTAGTCTTTGCCAGCCTCCCCAAAATTGCCATGTTATATTATATAATACTTCCTTAGCCAGATTCCAAGAATTCTATAGGCTGTAATTTAATCCTAGGAAAACCAAAGGATATTAAATGATCTAAAATGTCTTAGCCAGAAATCTCTGATTTGGCTTGCCCTTTGAAGTTTGTATCTGAAACTTTTTGATGTCTTAACATTGTTTTAGAGATTGGGGAGGGGAGAGTTGACTTTGTAAATCATTTTAGGATTGCAAAAATGACATTATGATGATGAATGGCACAAGGCTTTAAAAAAGAGTTTTTCTGAATATTAAATTAATCACAAACCGAGGCTGTCTAACATTAGCTGCTGATAACTTAGAGGTCCTGTGGCATTCTGGATGCTCTGTGAAACAGAAATATTCTGTCTGCATTATGAGCACCTTTCCACATCTGAAATTGTGTTATACAATAAAGTCTTGTTCTTTTGTTGCAAGATTGCCCTGGTTCATTTTTTTATTATTAATCTAAACCATGTGGAGTAAAGGGTAATCCAGTAAGCCAGGGATTTCAGATCATAGCTTTCATGCAATCACATGTAACGTCAGACATCTGGATATTTAGATGAATAGGAATAGGGGGAAAAGTTAACAGGATCTAAAGCATTGCCTGGATGAATAGATTTTAATTGTATAAGTGTATTCACTTTGAATATATTTTTCACATATGTAAACATAGCCAGGATACAATAAAAATAAAATGCATAACCCAACTGCATTAATCACATACAAATGCATAATAAAAATAATTTTCAATTAAAATCCTAAAAATGTTAATGTTATAAATTGCTTCATTATAAAATCGGTTTTATTATATCCAAAAACAAATTTAACAATCTACTTACATTTAGCATGATCTACAAGTTTACTTAGAGCACTAACTCATATGGTTGTCTATTCAACATAAAGTCTCTCCCAGAAATATTTTACCTCGAAGGATGCAGACTAACTTTGGATTTTAATATCAACATTACTCAAGTGTCACAAAACATTAATATTTTCTTTTCCCCATCTCTTATTAACTCCTGCATTTTTCCTATCTCTATTTCCATAAAAGTTTTAGGAGAAAGGAAGTCATGATGATTTAAAATTGGGAAAGAAAATCTTTTGCCTTGTTTCAAAATTTTACATTCTTCTATAATACCTAAATCTTGCAGAGAATAAATAGCATAGGGAAATATATATGTACCTTGCTAATGGATCATCCTCTCTTGAGCTTTATAAATCATTTACAGCAGAAAGTTACACAGAATCTTCAAGAAGCAAACTGGTCATTTCTGCTACATATACTATGTTAATACTGTTTAATATTAACAGAGATAAAAATAGGTCTATACAAAAAAAGATAGAGTTGACCCCCCAAAAAATCATAGAAAGTCCCTGCTACAGTCCAAATCAATTAAAATCCTACTTCAGTCCAAGCAATTATTCTTAGAAATTTGCCTGAACGGATGTCATTTGTATTCTGTACCCAGATGCTGTGTATTTTACTGCAGATGCCAGGTGTGGACATTCAAAAGTAAAAACCTAAAGATCAAAGAAGCAAAGGTTGATCCTGCTGAAACGTCTAGCCACAAGTCATTCATAGGACTGGAGACTTTTTGTTTCATGAGGTGTTTACATCCTTTGTTGTTAAAGCTATTTATTACCTTTGAAAACAGGTCACCTTCCTTTTTGGAATGCTACAGAGTGTGATGTGGTCTTAATTTGTGTTAAGGGAACATCTATGTTTGCAATGGAAATTTGATCTTTTAAGTTGAAAAAATAAAATCAGGTCAATGCTTTATTTAACATAGAACTAACCCAAGATCTTAAGTAAAACGTGATGTAAAGTAGATAGATATGGAAATATAAAAGCTAAGTAAACATGAAGATGGAAGGTGTGTGTGTGTGTGTGTGTGTGTGTGTGTGTGTGTGTGTGTGTGTGTTTAAAACTCAACTAGTTTCAAAGTTAATTGGACAAGGGAGAAGGGGAAATGTAGGTCAGAGTTCTCTGGTAGGGGCAGGGTGGGGCAGGGTGCTTTTTTTCCTCCAGATAGGCTTCTGTGGAGTTGACCCTCTGACTTTAGCCATCTCTTTTCTCATTAATTCAATGAATAGTTACCAAGTGCCCTCTGTATCAAGCAACGTACCTACTAATGAAAATAAAACAGTGCCGCCCCTCAAGGCACTTACAGTACATTGGAGGAGACAAACAAATACACTAGTGCTTTCAGTATAATGATGTAGGTGTCAGACTGAGCAGAGTTCAGGTGGCCACAGAGACATCAAGGAAGGGGATGCCCATCATGGTGGAACAGAAGAAATTACACAGCGTGAGTTCTACTTCGAGACAAGGAAAATAAACACTGGGTGTTAATCACAAAGGAGAACGAGGTAAGTGATCTTGATAGAAGGAAGAGATGTGCGAGTTTCCAGAGATGAGAATGTGCAGCAAGTATATGTTATCTACATGCAGGAAGTGAGGACTTGAGGGAGCAATGGAGGAATGATGCACCAGGGGTTTGAAGATCCTCCAGATTATGAAGTATTCTTTCTCTTCTCATCTCCACCACCCCCAGAAGGAAATGTTAGCTCACTTCAGCCTGCATCATTCATTACTCAGCTCCATCTTATGCAAGAAATTCCTTTTTTCCTTTTTTTTTTTTTTTTTTTGCGGTACCGGGGATTGAACGCAGGGGCGTTCTACCTCCGCACTACACCCCCGGCCCTATTTTTTATACTTTATTTTGAAACTGGGTCTCATGAAGTTGCGGAGGGCCTCACTAAGGAGAGAGAGAGAGAGAGAGAGAGAATGAGAGAGAGAGAGAGAGCTGAGGCCGGCCGCGAACCCGGATCCTCCGGTCTCCACCTCCCAAAGTACTGGGATTAAAAGCATGTGCCACCACGCCCGGCTCCTTTTTTCATTTTTCTTTTACTTTATTTTGTTTTTGGTACTGGGGATTAAACCCAGAGGCATCCTACCTCCAAGCTACACTCCCAGCCCTTTTTATTTTTTATTTTGTAACAGGGTCACACTATGTTGCTGAGGCTGGCCTCGACCTGTAATCCTTCTATCTCAGCCTCTCAAGTACTGGAATTATAGGTGTCCTCCACGAACCCCACTAAGAAATTCTTTCTCTAAGAACCCCTGGAGACTTATATAATCCTCCTCTCCCTGGTTCATACTGAAAGGCATATGTTCTTTCAAAACATTATAGGCATAATCTATATTAAAAAAAATCCACACTTAACACTTTACATTAGTCTCCCAATACTTGCTACTTAAAGGATTGGGATTCTACTGGGACCTTTAGCCCATTGAATTTTTCCCACAAATGGAGAAACTGTGGGCTTAGTCTTTTTTTTTTTTTTTGTCTTTTTTGATACTGAGGATTGAACCCAAGGGCAGAACTGAGCTGCACTCCCATACCTTTTAGTTTTTTTATTTTGAAACAACGTCTCACTAAGTTGAAGAGGGTCTTGCTAAATTGCTAAGGATAGCCACGAACCTGCTATCCACCTATCTCAGCCTCCCAAGTACTGGGATTATAAGCATGTGCCACCATGCCCAGCTTTATGTTATTTTTTGAAACAGGGTCTCTCTAAGTTGCTAAGGATCTCTCAAAGTTGCTGAGCCTGGCCTTGAACCTGTGTTCTGCCTCCCAAGTACTGTCTCAGCCTCCCAAGTACTGGTATTATAGGTGTGCATCACTACACCCAGCTGATTTAATCCTTTTCTACTAAACAATCTTTTGCTGCTACTACCTTTTATTCTTTATTGGTATCATTTATATTGGCATAATAAAAGTAAGATTTATACAATAATTTTGAGCCTCTAATATCTGCCAGGCAATCCCTTGAGATTTTCATACATCCTCTCATTTGTTCTTATAATAATAAAGTTTTATGAATTGGTTGCAGTCATTATCTTCATTTTGTAGATTAAAACACTGGGGGTCAGTGACCTAGGTAATTTGCACAGGTCTAATAAGCATAGAGCCACAATTCAAATGCAAGATCTTGAACGTATTCAAATAAGCATCAGTAAATTTTCATAAACTCTGATAACATATACACAGTTCTAAGTAGAGATGTGAGTAAAGATTATGCTCACAAAATAAAAGATAAAAAACTTCCCGAGTCTGTTTGGTACCTCAGAAAAATGCTGAATGTTCTCTGAGGGATGGTGAAAGAATTGCTGGGAAATAATATACTCTTTATAAGAACTAAATCGTTTTGAGACTTATCAAATTTATGCTAGGTTGGAAACATTTGTTGTTGTTTTCTTTTTTCTTTTTCTTCCTTTTCTCTTCCTCTTCCAGCAACAGATCATTGTAGTAATAAGTTTTGAACTTATTCCAATCCTTAAACATTCAGGAACTACTCACTATGTCCTGCTTCCTCCTGCCTTTGGTCCTAATTATCACAGATAGAAATAAACTATGTTAGTAAAAAGACACACAAAACCATTGAAATATCTTGGCATAAGTACCATAATATTCTACATGCCTGAGTAACAATTTGGAGATCAAGTGTTGCTGTTATCAAATGCTGCATATCAATCACCCCAAAACTTAATGGCATAAAACAACAATTATTATCTCATATCATTGTGTGGATTGACTGAGCTCTGCTGACTGGTTCTCAATGGTATTTCTCGTTCTATTACAGTCCAATGGCAGCTGGGGCTAAGGTCATCTAAAGCCTTATTTGTCCACATGTCTGTTTTCTGTGCTAAAATGGTTGGAACAGTAAGGGATTAACTAGACATCTCTCTCTCTCCAAGTGACTCTCCACATGGCTGGCATGGTGGTCTTCATAGCAAGGCCCTCCTGGCCTAGTCAAGTTGTTTTTTTGGTTTTTTTTTTGCGGTACCGGGGATTGAATGCAGGGGCGTTCTACCTCCGCACTACACCCCCGGCCCTATTTTTTATACTTTATTTTGAAACCGGGTCTCACGAAGTTGCAGAGGGCCTCACTAAGTAGAGAGAGAGAGAGAAAGCTGAGGCTGGCTGCGAACCCGGATCCTCCGGTCTCCGCCTCCCAAAGTACTGGGATTACAAGCGTGTGCCCCCACGCCCAGCGTCCTAGTCAAGTTTTTGACACGGAAGCTGGCTGAACTCAGAAAGGGCCTTCCAAGAAGTTAAAATTGGAAACTGCCAGTTTCTTAAAAGGTGGACGTGGAAACAGACACAGCATCATATAATCATCTACTGGTCAAAGATGTCATCAGCTCACTCAGATTCAATAGGTGAGGCACAAACCTTATCTCTCAATAGAATGGACTTCAAATAATTTGTGACCATCTTTAATCTACCATACTACATTGGAAATAAAGACAATCTCAAAATTTATTTTGGAAAAATGAACTTTCCAATTTCTAAAAGCACAAAAGTAAAAGTAGTGCAATGCAAAATGCTTCATCATTTTTGGTAAGAAGAGAGTAATTTCTATGCTGTTAGAAATTTTAATTTTAACTAACCTACAAATCATACATTATGTTGACCAGTATCCAAGTGTACTTGCTATTCATGCTAGCCACTAGACTGAAAATGTGATGGATGGTGTTATTTATGGATCATAACTTCAACTCAGCCAAGATGAATTGTCAAAGATGTCAAGACTCATGATTATAGGGCAGAAAACGGCAATTCATTCTGAGTACTTAAATTATTTTTCAAAGCAAGAAGTTTTAACAGACTGCATAGCAAATAATATGCCACTTTCTAATGACTTTATAATGATAACAACAATTTTCATATACTTCCATGGGAAAATTTTTCTCTCCATAAGTATTTTTTAATGGCTATTTAAACAGTACTTGATATTCACACACAACTTAAACTACACTATAATGGCTTGATTCACTTCATTAGTAAGTCTGTGGGAAAATCAGTGGCCCCTTAATTTGGGATTAAAAGGTTTCTTCCTACGGTATTTAAATTTAAATTCCCAGGAATAAACATAGGATATGAGTCTTTAAAGTTACATATATAAATGTAGAGTATTCCAAATACAGAAGTAACAGACCTGTTTCAAGATGAATAAAATTCATGACCCTGACCACAAGGGAGCTGTGTAAGGATTGTTTGTGATGGTGAGAATGGAGAGATCTGTGAGTCCACCACTGGGAAAGAGATAGAAATATAGAAGAACACCGAAAAACACTGTGCGGCAATAGGGACAATACTGAATGATGTGAAAAATGTAACATACATAGAATCTTAAAAACATAATGCTGAATTGAAAAAAACTAAGAAATGACTGGATCTGTACCAAAACAGATGTTTTGTAAAATTAAACCAAAATGAAAAAATTACAAATGATAACAGAACCAAAATCCATATATTAAGTTTGTCATGTTTGTTTTAGATTCATAAATTAAAACTTAGAGCTAAGGTGAAGTTCTGTATGTTTCTTTTCTGTTCTCATTTCCCCCTTCATCTCCTCAAAAGAAGCTACAGTACAATCATGACTTTGGTGTGCATCTAATCGATGCTTTTAAATCAGTTTTTAGACTTGGATATATAGATACTGCTGAAGATTGGGTCTATGAAAGTAGATGTTAAGGCAGAGTTTGGGGAACAAAATGTTTTCTAAGGATCAACATTTGTCAAGGGAGGGGAGAGAAATAGGACTTGGAGAGGAAGAAGTTATAGGAATGCAGGTTCAACAAAGGCTAGGTTGACATGGCAGGAAGTTCTGGAGGGAATATTGGCCATGAAAATATAGCCCTCATTGAACTAAAATAACCAGGCCTTCCTTGCTCAGACATGGGCTCCACCCCTCAGGCAAAATGGGCCTCTGCACTGTTGGCAGAGCCTGAAGAAGCTAAGAGCTGGAGGCTCTCTGTTGATCATATCTCCTGCAGCTGGCAACAAAGTCTCCTTAAGTTGCTTCTCTCAGATATAAAGATATAGACCTAGATACACACAGAAACACACAAAAATATGTGTGTGAGGGTATATATCCAAAAAGTAATAAATGGCATTCTGTTTTGTTTGCTATTATTTAACAAACCTCACCAAAATATAGAAGATTAAAAAAGAAGCAAGCAATAGTTTGCTTATTTGCTCATGGGTTTTCAATTTAGGCAAGCCTCAGAGAAGGTAACTTGCCCTTGCTCCATAGAGCTTAGTGGGTTTCTTGCTTATAAAATTGTAATCCATAATTCATTACCTATGAATGAGCTAAATTTGAAGCTCTAGGTTTATTTATGACCTAGATAGACATAGATGAGAATCTATTTTAAAATTCAAATTTCATAATAAAATCAATAAAAAATTCTCTTATACATTTTTTCTAACATATACATAGGAGATTGTAACTTCATTTTACAGCATCATGTAAATTGGCTGCAAATTTACAAGACATTTTGACGAATACTGTTAATATTGGCAAACTAAGAGTTAATTTTCAATTTTGTAACACCCTTTTCAATTCAATGTTAATGGAATTGTCACAAGAGTTAGTAAATTTACTTTAACTTGGACAGAAAGAATTTTGAAACAGATACTCTGTTGCTTCAAAGCCCTATCAATTCTTCTAATAGAGATGAATTGATTTTATCAATTGGATATAATATTATTGGAAAATGATTTTAGATTTTCAATTATGTTATTAGTAAATCTTAAGCATATTTGGACCAATTTGGATAGATGAAACTACTTTTTCTAAGATAAATTTTATAAAACTTACATAAAATATATGCAATGAAAATTTAGTGTCCAAATTGAGATGTGTTGTAAATGTAAAATATACATTGGATTTTGAATACATAGTGCTAAAATAATGTACATCTCCTTAATAATTTTATTTTGATTAAATGTTAAAATAACATTTTGATATATCATTTTAATATGTTATTAAAATTATTTTCACCTTTTGTGTGAAATGTGATAATCTAAACAATCTAAACAGTGTGTCTGTTTGTTGTCAATTTATTTCCTGTGAACTCCCGTCATCCTTCAGCGTCTGCTCTGTGACAGTGGACTGGAGTCTGAAAGCACCCCTCCTAATGGTGTACATGATTTTAAGCATTGACAGTTGCGAGTGTTAGAGCGACATTTCAGGATGAAGGAAACTCCCCTTCCTGGTTCTGACAGCTAAGCTTTTGAGATTTATCTTGTCCCTTTTGCACTGTTGGTCCGCATTGTGGGTGTTTGAGAACATTTGATGGTTCTGTGACTCAGCCACGTATCCAGAGCGCACAATGCCTCAGCACCGTCACAGCCCACCCCAGGTCCAGCGATCACCATCGCACGACCTGATACAGATACCACATATTGGAGACCTCACACACTCAATTCCAGACTATTTCTGAGCACCTGCTTTAGAGTTCTTTTTGTCTTAGCTTAATAATTCTATTAAATTTTCCCTGTTTAAATTACAGTGTGATTTCTGTCTACTGATTGGACTCAGACCATTTTAGGGTATAAATATATAGAAAAATCTTGGTTACACACTTGACTCACAATACATATCTATTAGACAGTGCTGCGAGCACAGAACTGGAGAAGACAAAGACAGATCAAGTAGTTGGAAACCTTAACAACAATTACAAAAACATTAATTATGTTTAAGTAAATTTAAAAATTCAAAGTCATTTCAAGGTTCAAGAGACAGCTGAAGTGTTTGAAATGGCAGTTCAAAATGGTGCTGAAATAGGATTCTCTCACTCTGACTAAAAGATTTTGTTGGACAAAGTCTGGAAGTCTACCTAAGAGGGAAAAGTCTTTGTTCCACTGCGAGGTAGTTTAAGTCCCAAATAACAACCGTAAGAGTAGAGATAAAGAGGTAGAGATGATCCCCAAAATTGGGAGAAAAATTGGCTTTTTTTAATACAAATAAATGTGTTTGACAAAGGCCAATATGATATTGAAAAATAACACATATTTGCACAATTAAGCCCTTATTAGAATATTAACATATAAAAAATTAATTGCTATGTTCACTTCTAACAACCTACTTACTGGTCCAGTTCTCAAGTAGCCTAAATGAACAGAATATAAACCATAAAATAAAGCCATATTTTAAACTTATAATTTGAATTTAGGTTAGCAATGTTATCAAATATAAACAATTGACTACTTTAGAAATTTATAATACTCCTTAGAAAAAGTACTGATTATTATAGATTATTAATAACTGCCCCACCAAGAGGTTAAGTTAGAACCTCATTATTGATTATTGAGAAGATAATACTTGTTACTGTATATGTAAGCAAGGTTATAATAATATTGATTTCATGTTTAGTATGAAATATATGTACTACTACTTAGTAAAAAAAATCCTAATTAATTTTGCTCTACTTGGCTTAAGAGAACAATTATTTATATATTTTTTTCTACACAATAACTAAATTATCTTTCAAACATTAGGAAGATTTAAAACCATCACAGTAATCAAAAACAATAATCATTGAACAGCAAAGGAAGGAAATTTTCTGTAATGTAAATTCCATTGCTCTCCAACTATAATTTAAGTCATGTAAGCAGCAGAATATTAAGCCATCAAAGAAACAATCTACGAGAAAACTGCTGAGTCCATGTATTTTGGACTGAACATAGCCCTAAAAATATGTTTCAGAAAGTTTGTTTAGTATTATGTAACTACTTGGGTTATGTGGTTTTCATATTTTTTAGTCTATTTACTAAAACCATTGGTCCTACATTTAATTGTTCACCACAAAGAAAAGCTTTCCAAGCTTCCAAAATAATAGAATCACATTGAATTCCATTGAAGTTTAGGATGAGAACTGCAGTAGGTTGCATCCTGAATTGCAATAGGTTACATACTGATGACAAATGTAATCAAAACATTTTAAAAAGCATGCTCAGTATGTGTGAACCACTAAAATTTTATTTAAAATTATTATATGAAAGCCTTGTTCAGAGTTACCAAAATCAAATCAAGCAATCATAATCTGTAGTTCACAAAATTCTACCTGCATTAAATGTTATATACGTAATCTAAACAACAGAGTTCGAAGCACTCTCACTGAATTGCAGGTGACACAAAACTGTGAGACTGAACTCAAGAAAACATAATTGGATTATACACTGGAATTCTAAGTTAATAACAACCATTAAGGTTTGGGGAATTGCCAGGTCAATATCTAGAGAGTCCAGATCCATTCTAAGGCCACATTCTTCAAACCCTCCCTTTGTGATTCTCATCTTAGCTGAGTACCCCATGGTCTGCAAGTCACTGCACCTCTCCTCAACTCAAGAAAGCTACAGAAATAGCTCAAGAGAAGCCTTGCCTGTCAGAGAGATTTCTTTTGCTTTTTAATAAAACAGCTTTACTTAGGTGAACTGACATATAGCAAACTACACATATTTAAATACAATTTGATAAATTTTGACAGATATATTCACCTGTGAAATCATCACCATAACCAAAAATAAGCACATCTCATCATGACCAATAATTTCCTTATGTCCCTTTGAGATTCCTCCCTTTAATTCACTGTCAACCACCAACTACTTTCAGTTACTATAGATTAGCTTGCATTTCCTCGAACTTTGTAAAATCACAAAATATGTAGTTTCACTTTTGTCTATCTTCTGTCACTTAGCCTAATTATTTTAAGATGTATCCATGTTGCAATATCTATCACTAGTCCATTCTTTTTTTAATTGCTGAGTGGTATTCCACTGTTGAGATGAATGAATTTTATGTATTTACTTGTCTCTTAATGAACATTTAGACTGTGTCTAGTTTGGGGCTATAACAAGCAAAGCTGCTATGAACATTCGTGTGCAACAGACACACTTTCATTTCTCTCAGATGAATACCTAAGAGTAAACAGCTGGGTAATAAGGTAAGTCTATGTTTAACTTTTTAAGAAACTGCTCATCTGGGTGTGTTGGTGCATACCTGTAATCCCAGTTCTTAGAAGGCTGAGACAGGAGAATAAGTTAGGTTAGAATAGGTTAGAGACCAGCCTCAGCCACTTACCAAGACCCTGTTTCAAAATTTTAAAAAATGAAATAAAATAGGGCTGGGAGTCTAGCTCAGAAAGTTCAATCCCCAGTATAAACATAGGAAAAATAAAGAAAGAAGAAAGGAAGGAAGGAAGGAAGGAAGGAAGGAAGGAAGGAAGGAAACCACTGAACTATTTTCTATAGCTGTCATAACATCTTATATTCCAACTAGCAGTGCATATATATTTGCCAGCATTTAGTATGGTCAGTTTTTAATTTAACCACTTTATAAGCATACAATGATATTTCATTTTTGTTTTAATTTGTATTTTCCTATTGACTAATGATGTTGATCCTCTTTTCAAGTGCTTATTATAATAAAAATATTTTCTCTGATGAAGTAGTTCTTCAAAAAGTTTGCCTAGCTTTTTATTGGTTGGTTTACTTTCTTATAATTAAGTATTCATAGTGTTTTAAAACATATTTTAAATGCATTTATTATATATTCAGTTATCCAACTTAGAAATCAGTTATAATGCCCCAATAAAAAAATTTTTAAAGAAAAGAAAATCACTTCTCCTAGTCTGTGATTTGGCTTATATGCCTTTTGAAGAGCAAAAGTTCAAATTTTGATAAATTATTATATGTCAATTTTATATTCTTATAAATCATGCTTTTGGAGTCATATCTAAGAAATCTTTGCATAACCCAAGATCATGAAATTTTGTGTGTGTGTGTTTTCTAGAGTTTTATAGCTTTAATTTTATACATTTAGAGATATGACCCATTTTTAGGAAAATTTGATTCAATTCAATAAATATAAAATTAAATTTGCTGATGTAGTATCACAGAAAAAAAAATGTATGGTGGATCGCTAGAGGACCAAAAGCTACAATCCAAGCTGAGTGCTGAAACAATTTTGAGGACTGTTTGAAAATTCTAATACCTGAGAGAATTTTTTTATAGAGATTATCTGTTTTCTGTTTGTTTCAAGTAGCAGAGTAAGCTCAGTCCCTGCTGCTCCATCTTGCCAAGAGTATAAGTCCCTATTCTAAAAAAAAAAAAAAACTTCACAATTTCTATATTTATTTCCTACCTGGAGAACTGAGAGGAAAAGTAAGATGTGATAGAAGGGAGCCCCATGTCAGAAGTCCTGGAGAGTACTGTTACTAGTCCAGGAATTCAAAGACCCTGTGAATGTCTAGAACAAAGAGAAAACACGAGAAATGGGTGCAGAGACATTAGCAGTGATCATATTACTGAAGACCTTTTTAGTTATAGCACAGATATTTTTACTATGTTCTAAAAATAGTTGGATTCATTGAAAAGTTTTACATTAGATAGCAGCAATCAGATTTGCAATGTTCAAAGAATCACTTCAAGTTGCAGAGTGAAAAAAATGTGTTATGGGAGGGCTTTATTCAGAGACCAGTTAGGAAATGTGAAACATTTTGGGTAGAGGAGTAACATAAGGTAAGTCAGGGGATAGGATGAGAGGTGTGGGGTGTGCCATGAGCAAGAGCAAATAACCAGGAATGACCAAGTATATTCCTAGGATGGTGAAAAGAAAGTATGTAAGGCTTAATGGTAAGTTAGAATACAGGGAGTGTCTGCAGGGTCTTTAATGATATTCAAAGGATTTCATTATATATATAGATATAGATATAGATATAGATATAGATATAGATATAGATAATTATAGGTGTAATATATAGTTATTATAGTTACAGATGTATACTTACAACAAAATAAATAAATTATTTAAAACTCAAATGCCAAAAATCTCTTAGCTGGGCATGATAGTGCACTCCTGTAATCCCACTACTTGGAAGGCTGATATGGGATGATCACTGGTTCGAGTTCAGCCTCCGCAACTTAGCAAGAGTGTGTTTCAAAGTTAAAGATAAAAAGGACTGGGGGGTATAGCTCAGAGGTAGAATGCCCCTGGGTTCAATCCCTAGTGCCCCCCAAAAAAGTAAAAGAGATGAAGATAAGTTTCAAATATATTAAGAGATAATTAAGCTGGGCATGGTGGTGCACACCTGTAGTTCCAGTACTTGGGAGGTCAAGATGGGAGGATTGCAGGTTTGAGGCCAGCCTCAGCAACATAGCAAGACTCTCAGCAACCTAGCAAGAGCCTGTTCCAAAAAAATAAATAAAAAAGGACTGTGGATGTAGCTTGGAGGTAGGTACCAAAGAAAGAGAGAGAGAGAGATAACTACATATGTTGAATCAAAGTAACATAGGATTGGAGTACATTAGCAAAAATTAAAATTAAAATTAGAGCAGAAATTGCTTTGCCTAGTTTTAAAGCCTCTACAATTTAAACCAACCCCATTTCTCCATTTTAATGTATTATGTATATGATTGTCTCTTATAAATCTAAACTAATTAGACTTCAAAAATATTTTCTATGTTTAAGACAACCTAAATGTAGTATTTTGTAATATTTTCTGTATTATGCAAACCATACGTTAGTATATTTAACATTGTTTCAACCCATAGAATTTTGTATTAGCATTTTAACCATAAAAACTCTATTCATTTATTGATTTTTATCTTAATCTGTTTAAATATTGTTTAAATTAATGGCAATAAAATGCCTAAAAAGTCATAAACAAGTTAACAACTCCATCATTATAACTATTTTTAATGAAGGCAAAATGAGAATAGATCAATACATGTACATTTTCTCTTCCCTTTATGGGTATTCTTGGCCATTGAGCTCTGTGACAAACACCATATATTATGTGTGTTATAAAATGGGATTTGGGTTTTGAGTATTTGATTCAAAAATTGAATTATAGGAACTACTACTGATTTTTATCCTAGTCTAAGTATTATTACTGTACACTATAGTTTTGCTTTGATAGTCAACCAAAGTCGAAGTCACCAGATTGTGAGATGGAATTAGAACAAAACAAATCTTGTATGCCTTACTTTACTTATAAAGTATGGAATAATATTCAGAAACTTTAAAAACCATTTGACCATTGTTTTCTCTAGAACCTTAAAGATAAAAGTTTAGTATCTATCTAATCATCTCTGCCATCTTATAACTCTACCTTATAACTTATAACTCTTATAACATCTTATAACTCTACCTTGTAATGGAAAAGTGAACCTATCATATAATTCCTGATGCATTCTCAGAAAGAGAGAGGAGGAGGGAGGAGAGAGGGAGGGAGGGAAGGAGAGAGAGAGAGAGAGACCGACTCATGATAAGCATCAGGGTAGAATTCTGTAAAGTAGAATTTCAAAATAGAAATTTGGACTTAAACAAACTAATCTGATAATAATGGTTCCAAGAATCCTTTCAAATCATCTAGCCATGTAGGAGAATAACAAATCAAATCCAAGGAGTATATCATGAATCTGGGTAGGAGTTAACAGACTAAATTTTTTTTTTTTTTTTTGCGGTACCGGGGATTGAACCCAGGGGCGTCCTACCTCCGTGCTACACCCCCGGCCCTATTTTTTATACTTTATTTTGAAACCGGGTCTCACAAAGTTGCAGAGAGCCTCACTAGGTAGAGAGAGAGAGAGAGAGAGAGAGAGAGAACGAGAGAGAGAGAGAGCGCTGAGGCTGGCCGCGAACCCGGATCCTCCGGTCTCTGCCTCCCAAAGTACTGGGATTACAAGCGTGTGCCACCATGCCCAGCTCAGACTAAATTTTAAAGAGTGGGGAAAACTGCACATACATGTGGATGGAAAGCAAGTGGAAGACTCTAGAGCAAATATATGGACCCAGCCACCCCTGGGTGTGGGACCCTTACTTTTGCAGGGTCCTTGAGTTAATAATGGGTGAGTGAGCCAGTGTGGCTCTAAAAGAAAAAAGCAAGATAAGCTTGAAATCAGATCTTAGAACTACATGAAATCCCAAGGGAATGTATTGAAAGAGATCTTCCTCTAGGAGGAAGATAGCGAAAGAAGATTGATATGGCATTAATGCAACTTGGATGGGCTGAGGAGAGATTTGTTCCAAAAAACAGAATTTTCTTTCTTTCGGCCTAGAGCAGTGCTTGTGAGAGGATCATGAAGGTCATCATCTTTCAGGACCCCACAGAGATAAAAACAGCAACAGCTTTCTCCATGATAATAATTTTCTTTATCCATGATACTAACCAATATGGAGATTCTGTAATCCTCAAATGATAGCTATGAGAAGCCACAAAGAGGCTAAAGACAGTGGTAGAATAACCAGAAAATGCTGTCCAAGGGTTGGGGAGTGAAGAAGCAGGAAAATGGCTATGGAGCCTTTCACTTCAAAGTTGTTAGTTCTGATACAGGCAGCATTTTAGAGCTTAAGTAAATCACTTACATTTATAAAGGATAATATAGAACAGAAATAAATCTCAATGATACCCTTGGTGTCATTAAAGAAAATTATTTAATAAAAATATCTAGTAAACTGAATGCATTATTCTTTACCAAAGAAAAAACTAAGCATACTGGGCATGGTGGCGCATGCTTGTTATCCCAGTACTTGGGAGGCTGAGACAGGAGGATCACAGGTTCGAGGACAACATCCACAATTTAGTGAGATTCTTAGCATCCTACCGAGACCCTGTTTCAAAAACCAAAAATAAAAGGGCTGGGGTTGTAGCTCGGAGGTAAAATGCCCCTGGGTTCAATCCTCAGTACTACACACATTTAAAAAAAAAAAGTTAAGCATGATATATGTGTGTATGGAAATGTCACAATAGAACCCATTCACCTATATAATTAATATGATTGAATAATTATAATTTTTAAAGTGTCCAAAGAAAGTTTAAATAAAACTAAAGGTATACATTTTATTAGGAAGGCTTTTAAGACAACTGAGGATTTACTGTGCTAAGTACTGTGCTGTTGTGCAACTGACCAAGACTGGGAAATTATGGGTTCGATCTGGTCCATCCCTAAAAGAAGCAAGGCATTGAGGGAGGAGGAGACATGGCTTTATTCCTACTGAGGCTGGCTGAAATAGAAGGCCTAGGCCTCCAGTACCCAGTGGCGGCCGACTGGGTACATGGGAGCTCCCCATGGAGACTTCCCCATAGCACATCCGCCTATACATGTGTCCACGCACTGGACTATCTCAGTCCGGTTTATATACCAACAAAAGTGGCAACTAGCCAGGGCACAGAGTTACATAAGACAAAATGGCGTCCTCTAGGACATGCTTAGCTATTTTTCATACAATAGTAGCCTTCACCAGATGGAGGCGAGGAAGTCTAACATATACCATGTTTTGCCTGGCCCCATATATGCTGATATCAGAAAGATTATCAGGTGCTGATGGGAAGCAGTGTAACTTGGGGACCTCACCCCTAATCAATCAAACCTAAAACTGAGTGTTGACTTGAGTATTCACACATTGCAAACTCAACCATTTGACATCACTTGAAAGATGAGGAAATGGATGAAAGTTCTGTATGGAGTTGTGGTATTCAATAAGATAATCCATGCAGTATTTACTCACCACGTAGTAAGTGTTCAACAAGTATTATTATACCAGTCCTAAGGGAGCCCACAACCGGAGAAGGGAGATAATCATCAAGAGTAACTCAAATTATAGCTTTTCAAACTATTAATGCCTACAGCTTGGAAGACACTGTTCAAGGCACTGGGGATTCAGCTGAAAATCAAAAAGATGAAATCCTGTGCTCATGTTGAGACCAGTTAGAAAGGAAAGAGGTTAGCCAGGCGTGGTGGCGCACACTTGTAATCCCAGTACTTTGGGAGGCGGAGACCGAAGGATCCGGGTTCGCGGCCAGCCTCAGCTCTCTCTCTCTCCCTGTCTCTCTCTCTCTCTCTACCTAGTGAGGCCCTCTGCAACTTTGTGAGACCCGGTTTCAAAATAAAGTATAAAAAAAAATAGGGCCGGGGATGTAGCGCGGAGGTAGAACACCCCAGCGTTCAATCTCCGGTACCGCAAAAAAAAAAAAAAGAAAGAAAGGAAAGAGGTTAAGAGGAGGACAGTGTTTATGAGGGATGAAGAAGGAGGAAACAAAATTGGACAAGAAAGTTTTTAGACTGTGATGTAGATCCAACGCCTATGACAAGAAAGAGATGAGGAAGTGGAACTGGACAGAGAGATCATTAGGCCATGCTGCAGATGTGACCATGTCTCAATCAATACAGTGGGGAGCTGCAGTGCAAGCTCTGCCCTCAGTGGAGCCTCACTTGGGCCAAAGTAGTCAGGCCTCAGTGCTATTACCATGCTCAGTCGTTGTTTGGAGACTGCCTGGCAAGAGCAGGTCCTGGACTTGAAGTTGTAGGGGACTTTGTAGCCGCTGCAGTGGGTGGCTGCCAGCTAACTGCATTCCTGGGTGCTAAACCAGTTCCTTCTAGAAGGGAGATCTGAGCAGTCCCCTTCTGTGGATATCGCAGTTTACACTTTGCCGTGTGACTCACCCTCCCATCCATGCATTAAGTGTTGGCTCCTTCAAGGTTCCAGCTGGTCTCTTCCTGAGCAAATATTTAGAAAAAAGAACCAACTATGAACCTATCACATCAATTCTTCTTGAGGTTGCACATGGTACCCTTTGTCTTCCTTTTCATTCATACATTCCAAATTTCCCCCACCTCAGCCATTGTCTCTTTTAGTCCTGGAAGCTTACATAGCAACATAGCTCAAACTCTCTTTCCTGAGAAGTCTGAGTCTAGAGTAACCATATCCAACTCAATCCCAATTGAGCAAAGGAATGACTAGAGGCCCCAAAGTAGGTCACCTGAGTTACATACATTTTCCTCCTACTTCATTCTGCTTGTCAGAGACTGGTGACTTCTTTTCATGCCTGCTGGTCCCTGAACAAAAGACTCCAAAGTGCTCACCTGACACGCATAACTTGAAATTCAACAGAACCTTTGGTGTCTTGGCAGATAATTCAGTCTCTTGGGATGATCCCAAGGTTTTGGTCTGAGCAACTAAAGAGAAAGTTACAATCAGTTGACATGAGAAAGACCCCAGGAAGAGGAGGTCTGGGGAGGGTGACGATCAGGACTTTGGGATCATCCTTGACTTCCCTCCTTTATGAAGGATCCCAATTGCCATAGCTGTTACTAGGTATGTACTAGATCGGGGCTTGGGGAGTGGATTGCTCCTCACACAGCTGGTAATGAGGACTTCATCCTGGGTGGTAAGTGGACACAGGTAAGACCCCGTGCAAAGTGGTGGTATATTTGCTGAGTTTCCATGGGGATGACTGGTAATGATTTGAGCTTTTAAAAGTATGGGAGATGCAAAAACAAGGGAATTGATTGGCTGATCATAGTGAAGAATAATAAAAAAATGACCAAAGATTGAGTCAAGAATGCTGGAGGGCTCATAAGGGGGAGGAGATAGGAGAGGAAAGACAAAGGGGAAAGAAGCAGCTTGAGAGACAATAATACTAATTTGGTATCTATGAAGGGAAAAAGAGGAGGAATTAGGACTAGTCAGGAAGAGCCACAGACTACGTTGCAGAGCTGGAAAAAAAAATCTCAGCAAAGACTATGGGAGCTCTGGAACATGTGCTATTGGACAGAAAGGACCAGGCTCTAGGACTCCTTTTGTGCAGGACTGTTCAGAAAGGGTGCTGACTAGTCTTGAATGCTGTACTGGCTCCCTAAGGCACTTCAGTAGACACATGATAGCTCATCACAACCACTGAGGCTGAAAAGGAAATCCAGGCAGTGCACTTCTGTGTCTAGCACTTGGAGCTCTCATTGTAGTGAAGGAAACTGAAAGTAAGCCAGTAAAGAAGTAAATACATACTGTGCCAGATGCTACTGTGCTATAGAGAAAGGCAAGAGAGTGAGTGCAAGCCAGGGGAGGGAGGGTACTAATCTATTCCAGGGTGGTTAAGGGCCATATTATATATTATAGAGTGGTTCTCTGGAACCAGGATTACTGAAGAACCAGAAAAAAGTGAAGGAGTGAGCTTTGTGGGTGTTTGAGGGAAAGTATTGCAGAAAGAGATGCAAAGGCACTGAGACAGATGATGCTTGAAGAGCAGCAAAGAGACCAGCATAGCTGAAGCAGAGTGAAAAAGGATTAATGAGAAATTCTCATAAGTTTGGAGATGGAAATGTAGCCCCTTATCAGACATAGTAATGGCTTTTACACTGAGAGAGATAGAAGAGTACCCAGTGTCTCCCCTTGACTATCTAATGAACATATTAAACCTAAGATGTCCAAAGCCCCTCTCCTGATTGTCACCCTCCCCCAGATCTCCTCTTCCTGGGGTCTTTCTCATGTCAACTGATTGCAACTTTCTCTTAAGTTGCTGAGACGAAACCTTAGGATCATCCTTGACTCCCTTCTTTCCTTTACACTCCACATACAGTCCCCTCAGCAAATCTTGTTGAATTTTCTTCAAAATATATCCAAAACAAAACCAGACTGCATCTCTGCATCCACTACCCACCTGGTTATTATAATAGCCCCTCAATGAGTTTCACTACCTCTTCTTTGTCTCCCATAGAATTTGTTCTTCACGCATTAGCCATAGGTGTGTGTGTGATGGGGGTACTGCATATGAGGGGCATTCTACATCTGAACTATATCCCCAGATCTTTTTATTTTGAAACAAGGTCTTCCTAAGTTGTTGAGGCTGGCCTCAAACCTATGATCCTCCTGTCTCAGCCTCCCAAGTAGAGGTAGTTTTTTAAATGCAAGCAAACCTTGAAAAGGTTCCAGTGTATTCCCATCTTAATGTAAAAGCCAAGGCCCTGAGCTGGTGTAAAAGGCCCTCGGTGACCCGGCTCTGTCCCCAACACCAGGCTGACCTCGCCTGTGCTGTCCTCCTTCCTGGCTTCATTCTGTGGCAGTGGCCTCTGTGATATTCCTCCAACAGCCAAGACACCCTTCCACCTGATCTTGTTGGAAATGTCAGCTCTCTTGACCTGAACCTTTTTACCTGACATGCACTTAACTCTCTCCTTGCCTTCAAGTATTTATTCTTTTAATTGATAACCTTATTGTAAGCAGTAACTTGCCCTCAACTTTCCAGCATGCCTGATCCTCCGTTTACTCAACAGTCTCTTCCATAGCACTTAACATCCTCAGCACAATACAGATATTTTTTTAATCATGCTTCCTCATCCTGGTCACTCTTTTACACCAAACTGTTCGATCCATGCCACAGCGACCAGGCACAGCATAGCATGCAATAAAAATTTTAAATTGTATTAGCTATTGTTAAATTTACTATGCAATAAATTTAGTATACAATAGGATGACTTATTTTACAAAACTTACATTTTAATACAAGCAGTATGTTAGTGTATAAATAATTATACTTTTAATTCCTCTTTTTTATTAAGTAGGAGTGTCTTCAAATATATCAGATTAAACCAAATGAAACTTCCCATATTTTAGGTTAAAAATGATTTGATATTGACAGCTTCATATGTTTCAACTTAATGCAAATACTTTCCTCATATCATAAATGAAAGTAGAATAGTAAAAACTTTAGAAAAAATTATTAAATTGCAAAATCACACATACAGTATTTAATCTACAAATATACAAGGAATTTATGGCTTTAAGGATGAATGTAAGACCTATAAAATTTATTACAAAGGAAAGTCACTATTAAAAATAATGTGCAAAAAATACAGCATAGGAAATGAGGAAAAAATGGAAATTATTTGAGGGTAGTAGTTTATAGCATCCTGAGGGATATTTTTCCCTTCACACCTCTCTAATTTTCCACATGTTTCCTAAAAGTGAAGGATTTGGAGCGGGTTCAAACAACAACTAATGTAAGAACTAATATAGATGAAAATTTGGAAAATAGATTTATCCCAAAGGCTAACAGAAATGGAATTACTGCATATGAAGAAGAAAAACCTGACGCAAAAAAATGTAGTAAATTATTTTAAACAGTTTACAAATTATAAATTTAAAAGACATAAAGCAGCATATCTACCTGCTTAATCTTTCGAATTACCTAGTATTTTAGACTCCAGCAGAAATCACATTACTTTAAGAGATGAGAGATACACTGGAAGCAAATTGTTCCTCGCCTTTAATCTGCTTCTGAGAGGTCCGGTTCTGCTCTACTACATAATCTCAAGTTGCAGTTGCCCATTGCTCTGCCCTCCCCCTAGGATAGGCAGCAGCAAAATACAGCCTGAGCACGAGTTCTGCCTGTGCCCACTTCTGTAAATAAAATTGTAAACAGCTACAGCTATTCATTTAGGAATTGTCCAGGCATTTCCACACTATAATGGCAGAGTTGAGTCACTGTGACAAACTGCTGTATAACCTGCAAAACCTAAAATATGTACTGTCTGGTCCTTTACAGAAAAAACTTTCAAACCTGCTCTGAGACATCATGCTTGTTGACATGGTTAATTCCAGCTCACCACCAATATTCCCATATTCTAAAAAGTGGTAAGAAGGCAAAGACCAAGCAGAAGGGAAAGTATTTCCTTCCAAAAAGACATCTTGAAGATGTGAATATAAATCTGCTCATATTCTATTGCCTTGAAGGTAGTGAGACAGAAATGTGCCCACCTTAAATGCATGGGGTTGAGTCTTTTACAAAAAGGCAAAAAGGGTAAGTAGACACTGGGGAGTAGCCTCTGCCAGGATCATCTACCCCAAAAAGCAGGTGGCATGTGTGGGAAGGATAAGCCTCTGGAAGGAGCTGCCTGCTTCATGGAAAAAGACAAAATTAGACAATGACATTTTTTTTATGAGAAACCTTCTCTGACCAAGAATTCTGCCTCTTCCTTCCTTATTCTTAGGTATATGCAATTCACCAGAGTCTGGTAATACTAATATTTTAAAGAACAGATCATCGAATGTGTTATTTGTTGTCAGTAATTGTTTGTTGGTTGGTTTTTGGTGCTGGGGATTGAACCCAGGGGCATTCTATCTCTGAGCTACAACCCCAGCCCTATTTTATTTTTTACTTTGAAACAGGCTCTTGATAAGTTGCAGAGAGCCTCACTAAGTTGCTGAGGCTGGCCGTGAACCTGTGATCCTCCTGTCTCAGCCTCCCAAGTACTGGGATTACAAGTGTGTTCCACCATGGCTAGCTGCTGTCAGTGATTGGAAATAAGCCCTGAATCTCTGTGGTGGTAGCTGTAAGCTGGTGTGCATCCCTCCCGCACACTTCTCCCTTGTTATACTCACACCTCCAGTCGTCTCAAAGACAAGCCACAGGAGCTTCAGGAGCATTTTTACACCTTCTCGCCCACCTCTTCCACCCCTGTCGCACACTCCCCCACACACAAACCAAGACACTCAGCAATTTCATACTTAAATTTTTTACTTCCTTATTGTGATGGTTAATCTGGATTGTCAATTTGACTGGATTATGAAGCATCTGCCTGAAGATAGGCTTATTATATAAGACAGGGATCAGCAAACGATGACCTAAGGGCCAAACCTAGCCTTCTGCCAAATTTTGTAAATAAACTTTTAGAGAACACATCCATTACTAACAAATACCTGAGAAAATCGGCTTATGAAAAGGAAAGGTTTATTGTGGCACATAGTTTTGGCCCATTGCTTTGATACCTGTGATGAGGCAGGGAGCACATGGTAAAGCACATGCTCCCCTCATGTCCAGGAAGGAAAGAGAAAGAAGAGAAGACGGGAGACCAGGGCTTCATAGTTCCCTCCAAGGACGTGTTCCCAGTGACCTAAAACCACCACTAGAGCAGGCATGGTGGCGCACGCCTATAATCCCAGTACTTGGAAGGGGGGCACAGGAGGATTGCAGGTTTGAGGCTAGCTAGCCTCAACAACCTAGCAAGGCCCTCAGCAACTTCGTAAGACCCTGTTTCAAACTAAAAAATAAAATAGGACTGGGGGTGTATCTCAGAGGTAGAGTGCCCCTGGGTTCAATCCCCAGCTAAAAAAATATACCACCACCAGGCCCCACCTCTTAAAGTTTCTAACAATAGCACCAGGCTGAGAACCACGCCTTGAACACATGGGCCTTTGGGGACATTCCATATCCAAACTACGCCAACAGCCATGCTTATCCATTTACATATTGTATATGGATGCTTTTACTCTAGAAAAGCAGAAGAGTAATTGCAACAGAGACCGAATGATTCATAAAGCCTAGATCCTTTACTGTTTCACTCAGTAAAGAAAAATGTTTGCCAATCATTGTACTATAGCATTCTATGAGCACCTATTTTTATTTGAACTCAGGATTATAATCAGAATAGCAAGATATTTCTTCGAATATCAGCAAGAATTTCTTAACTTTAAATACAGACAAACCCTGAAATTGATTTCCTTTTATACTTCTTGAATTTTTTCCTGGGGCTTCAAAATATAGAAAAGGATTTTGTGTAGTTTAGGGTTGTTGTTATTATTATTGTTGTTTTGTTTTGGTTTGGTTTTTGGAAGTGATAGGGATCAAACTCAAGGCCTTTTGTGTGCTAAGCAAATACTCTACTACTGAGACACATTGCTATCCCTTAGAAATATTTTAATGAAACAAATAAGTTTAATAAGGAAAGAATGATCTTTTCAATAAATGGTGCTGTACCAATGAGATATCTAATAGAAAACCAAGTAAATTTGACCACTCCCTCTATTACACATGCCATATACAACTCATTTCTAACTTGGTTATAACTGTATGTGAAAGAAAAAATAAGCTTTTAGAAAAAAATTCAAAAGAATAACTCCATGTTGTTGGAACAGGTTAGATTTCTTAAATGTGACACAAAGAGCACTAAGGAGTTAAAAATGATAGTTTGGGCTACAGTAGAAATAAGAACTTTTTCCTATTAAAAGATATCATTAAGTCGGGCGTGGTGGCATACGCTTGTAATCCCAGTACTTGGGGGGCTGAGACCAGAGAATCTGGGTTCACAGCCAGCCTCAGCTACTTAGTGAGGCCCTCCACAACTTAGTGAGACCTGGTTTCAAAATAAAGAATAAAAAAAATAGGGCTGGGATGTAGCTCAGAGGTAGAATGCCTCTGGGTTTAATCCCCAGTACCTCAAAAAAAAAAGATATCATTAAAGGATTCACACTTCACAATTTCAAAACTTACTACAAAGCTATGATAATCAAAATAGTGTAGTACTAGCATAAAGACAGACATATAGGCCTATGGAATAAAATAGAGCACACAGGAATAATTCCTCAAATATATGGCCAAATAATTTTGGACAAGGGTGCCAAGACTAAATAGTAGGGAAAAGAAAGCCTTTTCAATGAATGGTGCTGGGAAAATTGGATATCCACACTTTCAAGAATAAAGTTGGATCCTTACCTAATATCATATACAAAAATTAATTCAAAATGGAGTGAAGGCCTAAATGCAAGACCTAAAACTATAAAACTCTTAGAAGAAAATGTAAGGCAAAACCCTTATAATATTGGATTTGGTAATGATTTCTTGGATATGACACCAAAGGTACAGCTAACAACAACAACAACAACAATATACAAATTAAAGTTCATGAAAATTTTTAAACTTTGTACATCAAAATATATTCAATAGCTGGGTGTGGTGGTGCATACCTGTAATCCCAGTACTTAGGAGGCTGAGACAGGAGGATCACAAGTTCAAGGACAGCCTTAGCAAGTAGTGAGACTCTCAGAAATCTAGCAAAACCCAGTTTCAAAACAAAAACAAAAAGAGCTGGGGGTGCAGCCCAGAGGTAGAATGCCCTTGTGTTTAATCCCCTGTACCACAAAAGAGAAAAGAAAAAAGTTCAATAATGTAGAAAATCAGTCTACACCATATGAAAAAGTTGCAAATTATTTTTATGAGAAGGGATTGATATCCAGAATATATAGAGAACTCCTTTCACTTAAATGTAAGGAAACAATTATTTTTCTCAAAATGCTTTTCATATATGTTTCAAAGTGCACAGTATATAGGCTAAATGATAGAAAATTTTTATTGACTAAAGTTTTTGTGAGAAAAAAAGAGAGAAACAAAGCAATTCCAACATAGGCAAATGGCTTCTTCAATATTTCTCCAAAAATATATACAAATAACCAACAAAAATATGAAAAGGTGCTCAACATTTCTAATCACTAAATACAAACCAAAACTACAATGAAATAGAACCTCACATCCATTAGGATGGTTACTAGGAAAAAGAACAGAAACTGAACACTGCTGGTGAGCATGTAGAGTAATTGGAACTCTTGAGCAATGTTGGGGGAAATTTAAAATGCTGTAAAAAATCCCTCAAAAAATTAAAAATAGAAGTACCATATTATCAGAAATTCCAATTCTAGGTATCTACCAAAAAGAACTGAAACAGAGTCTCAAAGAGATGTTTGGATAACCATGTTTAAAATAACATTATTCACAATAGCTAAAACATGGAAGCAACCCAATTGTCCACCAATGGATAAATGGAAGTTGATCCATAAATTTTCCATAAGCAAAATATGGGATATGCACACATGGCATATTATTCAACCCTAAAAATAGAGGAAATTCTGGTGTATAATTCAACTTGAATTGCCTTTGAGGACATTATGCTAAGTGAAATAAATAAGTAGGGAGTCGGAACCAAGATGGCGGGATAGCGAGAAGCAGTGTCCCGCCAGGGCTCCGAGTAGGAGCTCAGCAGGCGGGAAGACTGCTTCTTTATAAGAAAACAAGGGCAGCTAAAACTCAACAAAACAATGGGAGACAAAATACAGCAGCACGCGAGGCAGTGGAGAGAGCGGAGGGCGGCAGGGAATTCAAAGCGTCTCACCTGGTGAGCGGAGAGTGAGACAAAGGCGCCATCTTGGCTGAGCCACGCCAGCACCGCGGCCCCCGGAATCCTCCAGCAAAGAAACAGCTGGTTCTTGTGAAACCAGAGATTATAGTCCACCATCGAAAGCTGTCGACATCGGACT
>PVJS01017569.1:0-36013 GCA_004027185.1 Glis glis
CTCCTCCTCCTCTTCCTCCTCCTTATCCTCCTCCTCTCCTCCTCCTCCTCCTTTTGTGGTGTTGGGGGTTGAACCCAGGGGAACCCCCAGCCCTATTTTTATTTTTATTTATTTATTTATTTATTTTATTTATTTATTTTTTTGTGGTACCAGGGATTGAACCCAGGGGCGTTCTACCTCCGTGCTACACCCCCGGCCCTATTTTTTATACTTTATTTTTGAAACCAGGTCTCACAAAGTTGCGGAGGACCTCACTAAGTAGAGAGAGAGACAGGGAGAGAGAGAGAAAGAGAGCTGAGGCTGGCCGCGAACCCGGATCCTCCGGTCTCTGCCTCCCAAAGTACTGGGATTACAAGCGTGCGCCACCATGCCCGGCTATTTTTTAATTTGGAAACAGGGTCTTGCTAGGTTGCTGAGAACCTTGCTAAGTTGCTGAGGCTGACTTCAAACCTTCGATCCTCCTGTCTCAGCTTCCCAAGTATGGGGATTACAGTGTGCACCATCACACCCAGCTCATGGCGCTCTTTAGACCAGGGTGAGCAGTTCTGAAATAGCCCCTCACCCTCAGCTGTCGCTGTCCCTCTCTCCAGCCCCTTCCTTGGCTGTGGCAGCTCCCCTCCTTCTGCAGCCACCTTAAGTCCCTCCTCAGCTTCCCTCTCTCCCCCAGACACACCTGACACTCCTCCTTTGCTTCTCCTCTTTTCATCTCCTTTGAGACAAGTATAGGGGTTTAAACAAGTGTTGCTAATGACGGTTTCTGTCTTTTTAAAAAAAAATAACCAGGCTCATCAAATCTGTCAAACTCTGATTTCGGTTCACATTTCATAATAAGAACTCCTGATATTTGCATATGTTTTTCTTAATTCCAATCACTCTTCATTGCTCCATATAAATTCTCACAAGATAGATTGGCAAGTATTATTCCTCTTTCGCAGAGAGAGAATCTGGAAGATGCTGCAAATGATCATGTGTTGAGTTCCTGCTGTGTCCACCACTGAGCTCCATGTTTCTAGGTACACGGACCCATTGGAAACCCAAAGCTTCCTTGTGAGTACCAATGGCATGAACTTCTGCAAATGAGGAAACTGGGACCCAAGAGAATATTTACAGAGGTACGACCACCATGTGGCAATGCGACCAGCAGCTCAGTCCCACTGAATGTGACAATGGGGACAGACGCTAGTGGCTCTCTAGGCCAAGCATGAAATCTACCAGCTGAGGATTCTGAGGACTAGAGAGTTGAAGTGAGCATGTTAGGAGGAAAGCTAGAATTAGAACTCAGGTCTAATTTTTCTGACTTGGCCCAATTTAGCAAATGAGAAACCCCACATAGCTCCAGCCATATGGGGAAAGCCGGAGTGTGTCACACCCTCTCTGTGTCACTCTGGCTGGCAGTGCAGGTTTTAAATCTGGCGAGAGCTGAGTGCTGAGTTGGCTCAAAGCTTAGCCACTCACAGCCCATAGGACCCTCAGGCAGCCCAGACATAACTGATGATCGCTTGTGCACAGGCCTCATGCCAGGAAGCTTTGAAAGAAGGAGCAGCATCGACAGCTGCAGTAGAAACATTGGAATGAGAAATGAATGGATAGAACCATGACCACCCAGCCCAGCTGGGCACCTGCGCCTGCTCCTTCCAGCTCCTACCCACCCTGTCCTGAGATTTAGTGTGATTGAGTTTGAGGGTGAATGGGAATGCAAAAGCAGAATTTCCTCCCTGACCTGATTTGCATCGCTTCCTTGTGAATAGCATGGTGTCGCTTATGGGAGAGCCTTCAGATGTGGCCGTTCACAACCAAGTGTGGCAGAGGGAGAGATTCTAGCTTCTGAGCTGATACTTGCCTTCCTCTGCCAATGGAGTTGATATCTAGGTCAGAGGTTTCTTTGTACACTTAGTGCCTTATATATCTGTTAAAATTGTTTAGTCCTCTAATGTAGGAGGCTCCTGCTATTGAAGGTGAATCATGCCTGATGGTGGCTCATATGTCTGAGTGGCATGTAACAAGGGCATCCTTAGAAAGGCTGGGATTTAACATCATTTGGATTCCTAATCCAAACTGGAAGGGGGACTAAAAAGGGATAGTATTGATCCTGCCATCATGCAACCTGGCTTGATGTTCCACACCTGATACTATGTGAGACAGAATGAGCCGGACTTTGGTAAATGCACTACTTTCCCACCATTGCTGACTGGTTGGGACCCTTTGAGCGGGGTCAGTCCCTTAGCACTGGGGATGAGATTTACCTGAAAAGAATGGATAGTCTCATTGTCAATCTTCCTGGCAGTCTTGCAAATTCCAGACAGGGTGATTATATAGCTTATTCAAACTGGTGCTGTTTGAGGAGTGAAATGGAGAAATATTACTAGTAATTAATAATTACATCCAGTATAACCAGGACTTGTGGTCAGCCTTCTCTTAGGGTATTCAGGGGGGAGATAAGAGAAAATACTGTGAGGTCTGGGTCTTAGCACTTACTAAAAGCTATTCCCTGAATTGTACTTCTGATACACTATTTCTGATTTTTTGTTTGTTTTTTTTTAGTGCTGGGGATTTAACCCAGGGGCATTCTACCTCTGAGCTACACCCCCAGCCCTATTTTATTTTTTATTTGGAAACAGGATCGTGTTAAGTTACTAATTGCCTTGCTAAGTTGCTGAGGCTGGCCTCAAACCTGTGATCCTCCTATCTCAGACTCCCAAGTACTGGGATGGCAGGCATGCACTACCATGCCCAGCTCCTATTTCTGATTTTTATGTGCCACCTAGACATGTGTGTGAAGGGAAGGGTCATAGTGGAAGTAGAGGCATCCAGGGTGCAGCAGGATGCAGCAGCACCAGGAAGCCCAGTTGCAGGGCAGGGCAGGGGCATCTGCCATCTGTGAACACCGCGCCTCCACTCTTTCCTGCCCGAGTGACCTGCACAGGGCATTTGCTTCACAGTCACCAGTGAAAACGCTTGTAGTTTCAGTGGCTACTCTGTGCCTCTGCCTTCTCATCTTTGGGGAGATAAGTGATGTCTTGGGAAGGAGTTCGAGTTCCAGGCTCCCTTCCTCTCCACAGCACACACCTCCAGAACAACCCTGGAGTTCTGAATTATAATTGCTGTCAGCCTGTCTGTCTCCCGCATTCGCTCCGCCAACAGCAGCTGGCGGGTGTGACCTCCCCAGTGTCTAACACGGTGCTTGCCAAAAAGTGGGCGTCCAGTGAGCCCTTGCAAAAATGAAGGAAGGGATGCAACTAACTCTGAGGTGGGATATGGTGAGATCCAGATCAGACATCACAGGGTCCGCAGGGTCCCGGACAGCCATGTGGGATTGGGAAGATAGAGTAAAAACCATCCTCATTTTTTTCTAGTGCTTTTTATTTGATTTTGTTGATCTGCCTTTTGAGAGGAAAGGGAGGGAGGGAGGGAGAGAGAGAGAGAGAGAGAGAGAGAGAGAGAGAAGAAGAAGAAGAAGAAGAAGAAGAAGAAGAAGAAGAAGGGAAGAGGAGGAGGAGGAGAGGAGGAGGAGGAGGAGGAGGAGGAGGAGGAGGAGGAGGAGGAAGAGAAGAAGAAGAAGAAGAAGAAGAAGAAGAAGAAGAAGAAGAAGAAGAAGGAGAAGAAGAAGAGAACGAAAACATACTATTGTGCCCTTAAAAACAATAGGGACAAGCAGGGTTTATTTTTAATTAAATGTTTTCAGAAGTGTTTCTCAATACATCTTTTTCTTTGCCTGATAATATATAGGGATGCTATTTTTATCTTCTCCATATTTTTTAGTTTCTCCATAGTACAGCAGTCAATTAAAAAAATGACCACTATTGCCTCAGAGTTATTTTATATCATAATCTAGAAGGAGTATGTCTCTCCTTTAATTTGGCTTATATGCAATTTTCCTTCAAAAATTTTCCAGATTGAACCCTGGGTGTTAGGAGAAATTACATGATATATCAAGTTATATGTCTTACACATTATAATCATTCAACAAATGTTACTTAAATATATGTGTTATTTACAAAGACTGAATTAGGGTTATTTCTTTTTAAATGAAGATCAAAGAAGCTTCAGCAAATAGAAATATATGCAGGTTTTATGTATGAACACAGTTTTTACAAATTCCCCTGTAAGTAATATATAGATAAATTTAAAGATTAAGGTTAAAATTTAGTTTGAAATATTTTAACTTTTTTCTTTAGAACAGTTTTTATTTGAAAAATGTGGGAAAAGGAGAAAATTAAAGTAATAATCACTCATAACTTTCTCACATTTTTTTTTTTTTTTGGCGGTACCGAGGATTGAACCCAGGGGCATTCTACCTCCGTGCTACACCCCCAGCCCTATTTTTTTTATACTTTATTTTGAAACTGGGTCTCATGAAGTTGCAGAGGGCCTCACTAGGCAGAGAGAGAGAGAGAGAGAGAGAGAGAGAGAGAGAGACAGAGACAGGGAGAGAAAGAGAGAGAGAGAGAGAGCTGAGGCTGGCCACGAACCCAGATCCTCCGGTCTCCACCTCCCAAAGTACTAGGATTACAAGCGTGCACCACCACACCCAGCTTTCTCACATTTTTTAGAACTGTAATGTCCCCTACTGCCACCACCAAAACACAGAGTCATTGCTATCAGCAACTGGGTGCAGGCTCCAGGCTTTTCAGACTCACCCACCCACACAAATCCACACACATATTTTTACTTTTCTTTTTTTTTTTTGTGGTACCGGGGGTTGAACCCAGGGGCATTCTACCTCTGAGCTACACCCCCAGCCCTATTTTTTATTCTTTATTTTGAAACCGGGTCTCACTAAGTTGCAGAGGGCCTCACTAAGTAGCTGAGGCTGGCTGCGAACCCGGATCCTCCTGTCTCAGCCTCCCAAGTACTGGGATTACAAGTGTGTGCCACCACGCCCAGCCTCAAAATCACTTTTTGTAGTTTCTACTTCCTAGCTGAAATGTTCAAGTGTTTTGTTTTATCCTTGAAGACAGAAAACATGACTGTACTTTCACTATCTGAAATTGAGGGGGTATTTCTGTTGTCTTTTTTTTAAACCCCTGGTTCTTACTCATAAAAATCTTATTTTGTTGAAGCTCTGTATGTGTGTGTCTCGCTGGGGATTGAACCCAGGGGCATTCTAACACCCCCAGCCTTATTTTATTTTTATTTAGAAACAGGGTCTCGATAGGTTGATGAGAGTCTCACTACTTGCTGAAACTGTCCTTGAACCTGCGATCCTCCTGTCTCAGCCTCCCAAGTAATGGGATTACAAGTGTGTGCCACCATTCCAGGCTTATTCAAATATATATATTTGAGCCTAGATTGAAAGCATCTGCCTCCACAGGGAATCTTAATTTACTCTGACACTCTGGGACCACCTTAATTGAAGATCCAGGTTTGAAATTCCCCCAGGCATCCATGTGAGGATACAATTACTTGCAATTCACTCTTTCTGTACAGCAGGGGTTCCCCAACTTGTCTGCACACTGGAATAACCTGAGAAACTTTAGCATGGGTTGCCTGTGTCCTCCTGCCAGAGGTTCTGTGGTGTGACCCAGACTTTGGGATTGTGAAAAGCACTCCTGTGATTCTAGTGCACAGATAAGTTGGGGAAGCTCTGCTCTAAGAGCAAAGCCCTTCAGGTCCTCAGCTTAACGGGTGTGTCTTTATCAGATTGGCAAGCCCTTGGTATTTGTTGCTTAGTATAGCTGCCAATGAATACAACTCCATATCGCAGCTGTTTCTTCCTGATCAGGGCAAAAGCATGTTTGGGTACTTGCTTCTTGCTTCCTGCTTCTCATAGTCTCCCAAGCATTTGGGATGGGCCTTATTTCATCCATTTTTCCAGGTATAAAAGGAACAGTTTTAATCTGGAGATTTTTGTTTTTACTGCTGGGAAATTTTACTGCCAAATTACTTTCAGACTTCCCTCCTCTCTATTATCTCTCCCTCAACAAATCATTTTGGTTGGATGTTGGTCTTTAATTAATTCATTCATTTACTTTTTAAATATATATATATATTTATTGGCGCATTGGAGTCTCACATCATCATGTAGTTCAGTGTGACAGGGACATACATGCACACAGCACTTTGTGGAGCTTCCCCCTGGTCCCTCCCCACTCTCTCCCCTTCCCCATACATGATACTGAGATCAGTATTGATAATTTCACATACATACATAACATTAGTGGAAGTGTTTCCTTCATTAATTCTCCCTCCCTCCCCTGATGTTGGCCTTGTAGATTCATCCTCTACATTACTGGCATATTTCTTTTTGAGCTAGCTCCTAGAAGATTGCTTCAGATTTATTCTCCAACCCTTCTATGGAATGTTTTATTGTGATTCAACTTTTATTCCCAGAAGAAAATGTATTTCTTGTTCTCTGATTTACCCTTTTACATAATCTCTATTTCTGAGCATAGTGTACAATATCTTCACTTACTTCCTTTAGGTTGTAGATGTAAAAATCCTATATTCTCCTACATTTTTGTGTTCCCTCCAGATTTTTTTTTTTCTTTCATCAGTCTTTCTCTTTCATGCAGGAGGCTTTCCTTGACCATCTGGGGAACCTTGGGGCTCTGTTCCTGTTTAAGAGAAACCTTTAAAGGGTTGTTTGATGGCCCTGAGTCTGTAGGGAGAACTTGCTGACCTATGGGCTCCGTGCAGGGGGTAATTGAGCCAGAGCTCATAAATGTAAACAAATAAATAAAGCTGGAAGCTTTTTCTTTTGAGTCATTTAGTTTGTCCAAAAAGTATCTTCTGGGACTCTTTATATGCCTGTCAGCATGCAGGGGCCATTTGGGTGAAAGTCGGCTGTGTAGTTTAACTATTTCTTTTACAGACTTCCACACACTTCCCTGTCCTGTCTCCTCCTCAGGCGGCCTGAGTTTAACCCTTTTGCACTCCACTTCTGTAGAAAATAACTCTTTAATCAGCAATCTAGGAAACTAGTAGCCTGAATCTATGGGGTGAGGGAAGTATGTGACTACTCTATAAACAGACTTTCAACAACACCTAGTTTTAGCTCCTCACCTCAACCCAGCCCTTCATGATTGTCTCCAAATCTTGAGAATTTTAGCTTTTCCATCAGGGTGCCTTGGTGAATTTATTTGTGGTAACCCCTCTCCTGGTAACTCAGATCACTGTTTCCTCTGCACTCTTAAATCTTTCACCTCTCCTCCATCTGGGCCTATCTTCCAAAGTTGGGTTGAAATTATCTTGTTTGCTTGTCTTCTTCTTTATTTTATTTGCCTTTGATGGGTTTCTACCTTCTTTTGGTTGTAGATCCTTTATTTTCAAATTAGTGGAGTCTCAGGCAGGAGAGATTTTTAAAAAAAGCAAACCTGCTATCTTAAAATATACCCCAATTAACTGTAGATGGCTTGTCTATTAAAAACGATTCTCTTGGGGTTTTGTTGGGATTGCTTTGAATTTGTAGGTTAATTTAAGAATCATGAATTCTATGTTACTATGTATTCCTATGTAAGAACACGGCCTCTCCATTTATTTCAATTATTGTGACCTTCTGCAGATTTTCACACATTTCTTTATTGTTAGCTTTGTTTCTAAAATCGTTGCTCTGATGAAGAGCATCAGAGATATAATTGAAAAGCAAATGTATAAGCCTAAAGAATGATGTAAGGAATCCATCCGGGACACGGTGCAGAAAGAAAAACTATGTAAGGAGTTAAGAGACCGGGGAAATAGATCCAGAAATTCCAACAGCTTTCTATTTCAGAAGAGAGAACAGTAAGAATGGAGAGAAAAATCCACTCCATTTTAAAAACTTTTTTCCTAAAGTTGCAGAATAAGGAAAACACACATACGCCCACCCCCAGCCCACACACCTTCATGCACACTGTGCCAAAATTTCAGAAAGATAAAAAGAAAATTCTGAAGTATTCAAGACAGGAAGTTATATTAATTATACCCCGAGGGCTTTCTCCAATCCTCATTATAGACAGATTAGAATTACTGATTGTAACAAATGAAAGCCTCATATACTTGTTTCTCTGGAGCAAGCCTTCATCTGTCACCGGCACCCGGGGCCCTAAGGATGTCAAGTCGGTATTTGAATTCCTATGTGTGTTACCATTGCCCACCATGGAGTGACCACCAGTTAACAGCAGATAGGACCCATAGGTCTTCCCAGCTCTTGTGACGTCTCTAGACTCCTGGGTCCTTCATCCAACCCCATTCATTTGGAGAACTGCCCTCTCCCTCACTCTTCCAACAGTTCAGAATTCCCCCAAACTCTCTGGAACAGAAGGTGGGACATTGCTATGCAGAATTCAAAAAGCGTTCAAAGAACATACTTTGCAAGAAGGGAAAGCCCAGAGCAAGGCATGTGGCTGCTCAAGTTCTGGGAAATTTGAGCCTCAATCTCCTATTTCCCAACCTTTTCTTCAAAGATCCAAGAAGAAAAAAGAAAGAAAGAAAAAAGTTCACTCCAAAATCCTTTTTAAATCTCTAAGCTGTCTCTGTCCAGAACTGTTCCTAATGATGTGTGATGCCAATCAGTTCTTGTACCTGCTAGGCATTCGTGTATACCTGTATTTGCATAGATATAATCATTTGCTTGGAAGGGACACCTCAAAACCACCTAACAAGGTGGGCTTTATCCTTCATTGTACAGGTGAGCAAATGAGTTGTAAATGGCAGCCTGAGGGGGTGGATGGAGAGTCCCACGTGCCATTAGAGCTGACGCGAGTTTTCATGCTGATTATGATAATGGTTTCTAGCACACACTGCTGAAGCCCTTCCCCTGCCTTCCTCCACTGGCCCGAGTGACTGTCCGTCCACCGCGGGGGCTTATGGTTCCCTGCAAGACAGGATTGTCAAGGTCATTACACGGATAACCTGGACTACCCTTCAGAACTCCTTGATTCATTCAGTCATTTAATAAGCATGCAGTGGAGTCCTTCTCTGTACCAGGTCTACCACCTGGTCCTGGGAAGAGAAAGATGAACATGGGTCCCCTTGAATGGGCAAAAATTCATTAACTACTAGCAGTCATTTAAACCTCACAATCCTTCAGTTCCTCATCTTTATGTGGAAATAATGCTGGATTTGCTGGATAAAGCTACCTGACTCACAGATATTTTGTGTGTTGATATAGTCGGATAATATACATGAAAATGGTTATAGGAAAACCTGGAGGACATTACCATCTTCTTATGATGTCTTTGTCCTCATTAATCTGAGTTCCTCAATAAATGTTGAATGAAATGCTGCTTCCGTCTCTCACCAGAACGAGCGGAGCCTGCTTCTTGGTGTGTGGCGGTTGAATCCCCTTCTTTCTCACCTCCTACCATCTCTTTTCCACTGAGTTCTTTAGGTGTGCATGCGACACTTGCTCTGGATGACTGTTTGGCATTCTCCGCCCCTCCCTCGAAGCACCCAGAAGGAAGACACAATGCTAATGGCTGGCTGGGGTCCTTGCTGAGCTCTACTGAGTGGGGACATTCACTAACCTTAAGCTTCCCAAGGGAGACTGCCCAACGAGGGGAAGCTGACCTTCCATTGCTGGGGCTCTGATGTATGTGCTGTCTTGTGAAAGGGATTTCACCAACTAGTCAGGCCAAACCACCTATTTATTTATTAGTTAATTAATTTATTTAGGTTATTGGGGATTGAACCCAGGGGCATTCTACCTCTGAGTTACATCCCCAGCCCTTTTTCTTTTTCATTTTAAAACAGGGTCTTGCTAAATTGCTGAGGGTCTCCCTAAGATGCTGATGCTGGCCTCGAATCTGCATGATAGGTTCAGCCTCCCAAGTACCGGGATTATAGGCATGTACCACCATACCCGGCTTAACCCAACTATTTTATTTGTTGTTTTTTTTTTTGCGGTACCTGGGATTGAACCCAGGGGCCTTCTACCTCCAGGCTACACCCCCAGCCCTATTTTTTATTCTTTATTTGAAACTGGGTCTCACTAAGTTGCAGAGGGCCTCACTAAGTAGCTGAGGCTGGCTGCGAACCCGGATCCTCCGGTCTCAGCCTCCTAAGTACTGAGATTACAAGTGTGGCGGGTGGTGCCCGGCTTTAACCCACCTATTTTAAATCCAGATGATTGTTATGACTTCGGTGTTCTGAGAACTTCACACACATTAGCTCATTTAATCCTCATGACAATCATGTATTATCCCATGTCGTGGAAGAGCAAGCCAACTGAGACTCAGACTGGCTAATAAACTTGCTCACATTCACAATGCTGGTGAAGAGTGGAGCTGGAATTTGGCCCCGCACAATCTCTCTCAAGGGTCTAGGCTTTTAATCACATTGTTATCGGTTCCAGTCAGCATTCTTGCAGCCATAATCTAAAGATCTGACCACATAACTTAGAGGAAAGATTTATTTTCTTACGTTTTCAGTCCATGTGAGGCCAGGGACTGCAGATCTCAGGACTGAGCAACAGGAAGCGGAGAGGAAGAGCACATGGGCTGTGCGCACATCATGGAGGCCGGAAGCAAGAGAGAGAGCACATGAGCAGGGGGAAGAGGGGCTGCACCCCCAGGGACCACCTCCTCTAGCCACAACCTACTGGCCTACCGGGTACCACCCGGGTAAATCCATTACAATGGATTTATCCACTTCTGGGATTACAACCCTCATGACTCAATTATATCAACCCTGAATATTAATAAATGAGCTCTTTAGGAGACATTTTATATCTAACTATAACATTATTCAAGATCTCAAGTCAGCTTTTTCCATCAGTTAAGAGTCAAGAATATCCCCCAGCATTTAAAATGCCTAGTAGGGTGCTGGCATTCCATGTTTCTTTCTTTTGCGGTACCGGGGATTGAACCCAGGGCTTTCTACCTCCGAGCTACACCCCCGGCCCTATTTTTTATACTTTATTTTGAAACCGGGTCTCACGAGGTTGCAGAGGGCCTCACTAAGTAGCTGAGGCTGGCCGCGAACCCCGATCCTCTGGTCTCCGCCTCCCAAGTACTGGGATTACAAGCGTGCGCCACCATGCCCGACTTCCATGTTTCTTTGATGACTTAAATAAAAGTCGACTCTGAGGTTCTACCTCTTCTGTGCCGGAAACCCCAGCCCAATGGACACTGATCTTCAGTGCTTGAGCAGTAGACTAACGGCAGGCAGAACCCTATGGCATTGTCAAGAGCGACCATTTTGACCCATGTAAATGGCAGTGTCATCTGGCTCAGCCTGATGTCTGTTGAGCTCCTACCTTCTTAGGTACAAGATCAGGCCCTGGCATTTTTATCATGCTATCTTATTTGATCGCCACAGTAATACTTCAAAGGATTTTGACCTCCATTTTTCTCATGAGCAAACAGGCTCAGACTAATTAGCAGGAGGTAGTCAGCAGCTGTCGTGGTAGAACCAGGGAACCTGTTCCAGCTGGGTTCCCTCCCCCTGCACAGCTCTGCAGGCTGAGCCCAGCTGCCGAGTGGAGCTGGAGGTCCAGGAGGCAAGAAGGCAGTTTGAGTTAGACTAGTTTGAGTTAGACTAGTTCTGAAGTGAAATATGAGTCAAGAGGGGAAATAGTGTGACCTCTGGAAAAACACTCAGCTATGACTCAGCAGCAGCAAGTCAGCTTTGTGAAACTGAGTCAGACCTATTCAATTTCATTCAATCTTGTCAGCCACCAGGGTCTGCAGACTCCTGTATGTGCCTGCTGCTGCTTCAAAGAAAACTGAAGGTGACTTGCTTAATTGGTGAATGCTGTCATGGGGAGCACAGCCAGGGAGCCCAGATGGAGGACATCTGATACAGCTGGGACTACTGGGATTCAAGGTTGAGACAAGTACATCTAGAGAACCTGGGGGTAGTTTGGGGAGAGGCTGGGTGGGAAAGTCCTCGGTGGTACAACCAGAGTGACAATGTGGAGCTTTCCAGAAGCTCCAGTGCTCACTGAGCCATCCAGGGCTTGGGAACCCCGTGGAAGCATCTGGAAGCATTTTGGAATAACTATAAGGCTGTAAGTTATGAACTCTGGGCTGGGTAGGGAGGATGGAGTGGGCACAAACACACTGAGATTTGTTCCAATTAAGTGGAATAGTATTCAGGGATAGAGGCAGAAATAGTTGAAGTGGTTCATAGGCATTCATTTTAATTCTGTGATTTCTCTCTGTGGGAAACTACTTTCAACTGTTTTTCCCCCAGTATGGATTGAATCATATTCTTTTTACTTGCCATAGCATTTATTTGCCGTAAGTATTTTAAAGCATTAGACAATTGCTGCCTCGTTTCCGGGGGATTGGTTGGTACACCCTTGCTGAGCTGCTGCCTCTGCAAGCCCAGGAGTCTGAGATGAATTTTCAACGACTGGTGTAAAACTATCAAAAGCAAGGAAGAGTGAATAATGTCATGGATCAACGGATTTTTGTTTTAACTCTTTTCTGGGCAACCTGCCCAGTTATAAGGGAATACAGAGGCTTATAGATGGCCTTCTGTGAGCTTGTAATCTAGTTGGGGGAAATGTGACAGATATACAGAGCACAAGACATTGTGTCACAAATGCCAGTATATGGTAAATAGACAAAGTTACAGGAAGCAAGGGAGCTGCCACTGGCCATGGGGCTAGTGAGGTCCGTGAATCCTGGGGAGGGTAGGTTTGCATTGATCATTAAAGGATGTGTCTTGAGGAGTGCTAGGGAGGGACAGGCAGGCATTGCAGGCAGAGGGAATGATATATAAAGAAGTGTAGGGTGAGAGAGTCCATATTTGCTTAGAGCCTGCATAGAGCAGTTGGGGCAGAGTGGAGAATTTGTTGGAGTTGTAGGAATGCTCCTGCCCCCTTTTCTCTAGCCATATGATCCCCTGGGTTATCTCATTCAGTCTTTCACATTTAAAAAATGTCTATATGTTGATGATTCCTGGATTTATAACTCCGGCACAGGCCTTTCTTCTATATTCACAAAGGAACTCTTGGTTTTTTACCCTTCTGACTTGTCCCTGTCCACCCACCTCCCCTGTCTTTCCCTTCTTGGAAAATGGCATCGTGAGTCACTCAGGTGATAGAGCCAAAACCCTGGGAATCGTGCCTGACTCCTTCTTTCACTCACTCTCCCACCTCCAATCCATCAAGCGATGTAAATTCTTCCCAGGAGTATCTCAAATCTGCCCATGTTTCTCTGCCTGCTACCATGGCCACCCTGGTTCAAGGCCCTGGCTTCTCCTGCCGGACATTCTGTGAAGCCCCAAATTCAATCCTTCCAAGCTTAGCTCCGTGCAGTCCTTTCTCTAGCCTGTAGTTAGAATATCCTTTTTGGAGTGTCTTCAGATCAAATGTTGGGTGATCACTCCCTCATTAACACTTGTTGATGACCTTCTGGTGCTCTTAATATAAAATCTCAACTCCTTACCACAGTCTACAGGGCTCGTCTTTGTGGACACCTCTTGTATCTGCCTAGCACCCATATTTCTCCTAATAGCTGCTTCTCCATTTTTCCTTGGGGGATTATCCTCTCCTTAACTCTTGCTACAAGTAGTCCAGGTAAATGGAGTCCACCCTTACTTCCCTGTTTCAAGGGTTAGCAAGTAACCCTGGCATGGATAATCACCGTATTCTTTTCCCATGTCACAGTGATTGGCTCAGAAATGAACACATCTTCTAAACTGATCCAACAAAACTCAAGCCTGGGTTTTTTGCTATAGCACTAGGGATGGCTAGCTGAAAAATAATATGTAGTTGGAGTTACAGGGACCCATCCATGGGAAAAACCTGAGTTTGAAGCCAATTCAGAACAAAGGAGACTAGGAGAGGAGAAAGACCAAATTCTGTTGACTAAGTCCAGTGTGATCCCTTTCCCATGTGATGCCTCTACTTCTTGTATGAGTCGAAAGTTCCCTTTTTAGTTCTGGTATATACCTATAGCTACCTATCTTTTTAAGAGCTGAATAAAACATTCCCAGCAGCCTCCTTGGCAGTCTTGCTCTGTTTCGTTGTCCAGCATTGGTTCATGTGTTCATCCTAAACCTATTTCCAGAGGCTTAGACCAATACCAGAGGTGCATAGATCCTTGGAGGAGGTCGAACAAAATGTGAGTTCTGTTAGAAAGGAGGTGGCAGGTGACTGATTGATAATTAGGATTTAAAAGCCTGCTAAATAGGGTGATCCCATTTTCTGTTTTTGGAAATTGCCAGGTACTGTGAATGAGAAAAGGGCCTGAGACCATGAATAAGAGAAGCAACTATATATATATATATATATATATATATATATATATATATATATGGCAGGTGTTTCTCAGAGTTTGTGCATTCTAACTGACCTGTGATAATCTACATGATTTTGGGGGATCCTCTCTGTTCTCTTGGTTCTAGTTCAAGTCTCTATAGCAGGAATTCAGAAGTTCCACAGGAGGCAAACTAATCACAATATGTAAATACACTACAGACCATCTCAGAAAAAATATATATATTTTGTGGTACTGTGGATTGAACCCAGGGGCATTTTTTTTTTTTTTTGCAGTACTGGGGATTGAACCCAGGGGCATTCTACCTCCAAGCTATACTCCCAGCCCTATTTTTTTATTCTTTATTTTGAAACAGGGTTTCACTAAGTTGCAGAGGGCCTCACTAAGTAGCTGAGGCTGGCCGCAAACCCGGATCCTCCTGTCTCAGCCTCCCAAGTACTGGGATTACAAGCATATGCCACCATGCCCAGCGAACCCAGGGACATTCTACCTCCGAGCTATACCCCCAACCCTGTTTTGTAGTTTTTTTGAAACAGGGTCTCACTAGGTTGATGAGAGTCTCACTTCTTGCTGAGGCTGTCCTCAAACCTGCGATCCTCCTGTCTCAGCCTCCCAAGTACTGGGATTATAGGCATGCACCACCACTCCCAGCTTCAGAAAAAAATATTTTAAAGGGGGCTCTCCCTTCCCCTATGTATGGTCTAATGAAAGGTACATGACATTTGTGAATGTTACAAGGTTTTAAAATTTGAAGTCACAAGGTTTTAAAATTTTACTACACATTTGAAGTCACAAGGTTTTAAAATTTTACTACAGCCTTTAAAAACTGTTTTTATTTTACTCATATCTTTTCTGTTCCCAGTGCCACCTTCTTTCCCCATTCTGATTATTTTTAATTTAAAGAAAAGAGACTGCCCTTTTCAAGCAGTCTATGAAACCCCCTGCCACAGACACAGAGTCAAGGTTCCTCTGACAGATTTCTTGCAGCTCAATGGGATTAATGCTTTCTCTAGAAGGCCTGGGGCTGGAATCAACACAAGTATGGACTCTTGAGGGAAATCTGGGAGGACTCAGAAGCTGCAGAGCCCAGAACAACTCAGCCAGCTGTGTGCTCGTGTTATAAAGTAATAGCCGGGCGTGGTGGCACACGCTTGTAATCCCAGTACTTTGGGAGGCGGAGACCGGAGGATCCAGGTTCACGGCCAGCCTCAGCTCTCTCTCTCTCTCTCTCTCTCTTTAGTGAGGCCCTCCACAACTTCGTGAGACCCGGTTTCAAAATAAAGTATAAAAAATAGGGCCGGGGGCGTAGCGTGGAGGTAAAATGCCGCTGGGTTCAATCCCCGGTACCGCAAAATAAATAAATAAATAAAGTAATAGTCACTGAAGTGTCATGTCTTAGGTCACCCACTACCACCGGCCCCCAGAGCTCAGGCGCCACCCAGCTGCCCTCCCCGAAGGACAGACCTGATTTAGAAAGGGTCCAGGCTTGGCTGAAGGCAAGGAGTTGAGTGGAGGAGGTTGCACGGCCTAGGAAGACATGCAGAAAGGCCTTTGTTCTTACGACGCTGATTCCCCCGGTTCTGACTGGCACTCTTTGTGACCCGGTTCTTGGTGACTCACCTCAGGCTTTGCCACCTTCAGGGACCTGGCACCTCTTCCCCACAGTCTTGGCAGGTGATCCTCTGTGCTCCCACGGCACCTGCCTTCCACCAAAGCAGCTCCTCCATGGGTTGAAATTGCTGGATCATGTCTCTGCCCTCTGACCCAGCTTCTTCAGGATTTACCATTGACTTCAACAAATACTAGCTGTGGAGCCTGAAAGATCAATTTGCCTTTCTGAGCCTCAGTTTTCTCATCTACAAAGTGTGGATAATACGTCTTCTTTCAAAGGGTTGCTGTGAGAATTAAATAAGATAGATAACAGTCTAGAAGCTGGGGTATAGTACTCAGTAAATAATGTAATTACTGTGGCTGTGCTATTACATCATCATCATCATCATCATTATCATCATCATCATTGTCTCTGAATCCTCAGTACTGAGTCAAGATGCATGTTACACGCTCAATATATCTGAAGAAATATTCCTATGGGAATGTACGAACATTCCTATGTACGGAATACGAAATATTTCGTACGAAATGTGCGAAATATTCCTATGGGAATGTACGAACAGAGAAAGAATGTACAGAGAGTTAAATAATGATAATGAAACTCATTACCAAAGCAGGCCAACAATGCAAGGAGTCGCAGCGAGGTGGCAAGGTGTGTAATTAATTCCCCAATGGGATAGACCTTCCTGTAGTTCATTGATTGCAGGATGAGACATCCCTGAGAGATGAAGCAGTTAGAAAAGACTTCACTGGGAGACAGCGGGGTCTGAAATGGCCTGTAAGGATAGATTGGAGCCAAATAGAGAAGAAAGGCGAGGAATTTCAGGTAGGGGACCCCAAATCTCAGACCTACGCTCTTAAAAAATGTGAGCATTGAGAACATTCCCTTCTGGAGCTGAAGTTTAATTTGTTTGGGGATCTGTGGCTGAATATTTTATGGCCCAGCTCAGCCCCAGAGTCTGTTTTGTTCTTGCTGGAGAATGGGAGGCGGTTACAGTGCGAAGCCCTCACACCTGCAGAAGCCTCCTCTTCTTCACGAAGCGGTTCTCTATGACAACCATCGCCTGTGTTCTGGGGTAGGGGCCAGCCGACGCAGGCACTCATCAGAGCCTTTTATGGCCGTTCTCATCCTCTTCAAAAGGGTCTTTACCCAGAACATTCCTAAATGAGCAATGAATAAATGTTCATAGATGCATCTTCCCCTCCGATGACCCGGAGGAGTGCTGCTCTCAGCCCTGCGCTGTTCCTGTCGCGTGGACGGACGGGCTTCCGCCTCTGTGCCGGTTGCAGGGAAGAGAGGAATGAGTCAGCTCCTGACACTGAAGAAACAGAGCGTCCTTCTCCGTCTCTGACAAACCTGTCAAAGGCCAACAAGTGGCGGGGAAGGAGTCGGGGGCTCTCCAGTCACCCCACTTGTCTACCAAGCGTAGAACAGCCTGGCACGTGTATTCACCACTCATGACCCGAATTACCCTGTCTGGACCCAGGTGACTCAGTTTCTCATACCCCACTCTCCACTCGTCGCCTTGTGGACCCACGGTTCTCAACACTCTGATGGGACACTGCCTTTCGGTGCTCATAACCCCAACATTTGAAGAGCACTTTGCAGTTTGTGCATTATCCGAGTCCCTGAGAGGAAGGCAGAGCAGAGTGGTTAAATCCCTGCCCCGGTGGGGGACCCACAGTTCATCAACCCTGTGCACGGGCGAGGGGTCTGAAGCTCAGAGAGGTCAGTTCAGCTTCAGAAAGGTGGACCCTAGAACACAGGAATCCTGGCTCCCGGCGGCACAAGCTCCCCACTGTGTGGCCCGTCTGTCCTCCCACCAGAACCAGGGTTTGAGCCATCGACACTGCAAAACCAATGAGCTCAAAACCTGGCCCTGTGAACCTCAAATAACATTTGAGTTCTTCATCTAAGGGTCTAAGCAGTTGTTCAAATTCTGTTCCGAAAGAGATCTCCCGGAGTGGTCCTGCTACAGAGCACTTTCTAAGACTCACAGCAGCTCGAGTGTGTTTGGCATCTCTGAGGCTCCTGCAGTGTGTCTGGGGGCACTCAGGCCATCGCGGACCATCTCACTCACACGTGCTGATTTCAGGGCTTTCCCCCGCACAGGGTGCTGCCCTCAGACATTTCCCTGCCCAACGGGTCCTCTCAGCACATGTGAGGGGCTGCTCTGGGGAGGACGATTGAATCATATTCCTCAAAATTTATGAATGCATTGACTCTGGCATCCCCAGAAATATCACTTTGGCGAATGTTTATATATAGTTGTGATATGTGTACAGTGTTTTCAACCGTGTTCTGTAATCATAAAGATTGAATATTCAGAGACCATCTATTAGGGAACCAGTTAAATGTCTTGTTAAAATGAACCAGTTAAAAGAAACACTATGCGGCTACAAAAATGAATGAGAAATTTCTTAGTAAACTGATAGAAAAAAAATTACCAGAGACTGGTGTAGTGGTGCAAGCCTGCAATCCCAGTACCTGGGGAGCTGAGATAGGAAGATTGCAGGTTTGAGGCCAGCCTCAGCAACTTATTGAGACCCTGTTTCAAAATGAAAAATTTAAAAAGGGGGTGGTTGGGGGTGTAGCTTGGAGGTAGAATGTTCCTGGGTTCAATCCCCAGTACCAAAAAAAAAAAAAAGATTACCAGGATGAATTTTTTTTTTTTTTTGCGGTACCGGGGGTTGAACCCAGGGGCGTTCTACCTCCGCGCTACGCCCCCGGCCCTATTTTTTTATACTTTATTTTGAAACCGGGTCTCACGAAGTTGCGGAGGGCCTCGCTAAGGAGAGAGAGAGAGAGAGAGAGAGAGAGAGAGAGAGAGCTGAGGCTGGCCACGAATCCGGATCCTCCGGTCTCCGCCTCCCAAAGTACTGGGATTACAAGCGTGCGCCACCACGCCCGGCTCCAGGACGAATTTTTAGGTGAAAAAGCAAAATGCAAAACATATATAGTTTGCTATGTTTTGTGTAAGGGATGAGGAAATGAGTATATTTTCGTAGTTTCTTGTGTTTGCATAAAGAAACACTGGAAAAACACTCAAGGCACTAATAGAATGGTTATTTCTGACAGAGAATGGGATGGACATGCTGATGGTGGGGGGGTTAGATTTCTCAATGGGCACTTTTTATATCACTTTGAGTTTTGAAGCATGTTAATGCATTATTTATTTAAGTAATTAAATTCAATCAACTTGACCTTGCCAGTAGGCCAAGTGTGCTGACATCTTGCCATTGACTTTCCACCGTGGAAGCTGCCTAGTGATGTATGCATTCGACTGGAATCACAATTCCTAACTCTTGAGCCACCTCTCAGGCATCTCGCCAAGTCGAAGAAGCATACTGTCACCTAAAAGAACCCATCAGGAGAGAATGTGTTGACCCACATGGAGATCTGGGAAAAAGTAACGGAGCATCATGGGGCTGGGGAGGGCGGAAGAATTGAGAAGCTGACTAAGGTTTTGTTCTCATTTCTGTGGTACTGGGGATTGAACCCAGGGTGCTCTACCACTGAGCTACATTATTTTTATTATTTTTATTTATTTTTTCAATATTTTTATTGTTTTATTATTTTTAGCTACATCCTTTTTATTATTTTTTTTTAAATTTTGAAACAGGGTCTCTCTCAGTTGCCCAGGCTAGCCTTGAACTTGTGATATCTCCTGACTCTGCCTCTCAAGTACTGGGGTTACAGATACGGACGGGCCACTGCACCCCGCCTACCCAAGGATGTTTTAATAACTTTGGGACGTTGTAGAATTCAGCACCTTGCCCTGTGGAGCTCAGGTGAATTTCCAGGTCGTCTTCCTGCTATGGTCTGGCTGGACCCAGTGCTGTGGCACTGAGATATGCCACTATCAGAATCAGGAGACTTTCTAATGCCAGCTCAAATGCTGGTCCTGGTCTTGCCTGGAATGAGGCCTGGTGTGACCTGGCTTCTAGGAGTGAGGTCTTGGCACCAACTGCTCCACCCCACTGTCGGGAATGCTGGAGACCTTACGCCACCCGAGTACAGAAATCTTCGCCACTCAGCGACAATCAAGTGCCTGATGCTCTGGCTTGGCTCAGAAGAGATTAAGCAATTCACCTGAGCTCCACCTTCCTTCTCTCCCAACATAGCCTCTCCACGTCCCAGATAGGTCTCTCTCCCCCTGTTCCTTGTGTGGCCAGTTCAAGAAGCCTCTCATCTCTTTTTTTCTTTCACTAGACAAAATAAAAACCGAGTCCCGCCCCTGCGGCAGAGCTGGCGGGAAGCCCTGGTTGTCTCTGGTTCTCCTGCCCTGCCTCCACTTCCCTGCTCTGTCATTCTTGCGATTTTCCTAGAGCAACGAGGATAACATAGAAAAGAACAGATTTTTCCTGCCACACAGAGATAGGCTTGCATTCCACAACTCAGAACGCCTCCAAGGTGGCGGCATATGTTAGGGGTTTTGAACCATGCCTTATGCACTCTCAGCCCGGTGAGCATGCAGGAATGGCTCAGAGCACAGCCGAGGCACTCAGGAACCTCTGGGCTCCTCCCACGGGCACAATGGAGGCTCGGGAGGGAGGTGTGGCTGGATGAGAAAGTGGCTTTGTTTGGCCAATCTGCTCCACTCTGTCTGCTTCCACCAGGAATGGCAGAAAGGAAAGTTTTGACTGGTTTCTTTGTTTTCTCCCTTTACCCAAATGGAAAAAGTATTTGCTTTGCTTTGTCTTTCTTCTAGGAAAATACCTAGTTGGGTTAAAAAGAAAATAAAGACAATGTAGAAGATAGAACTCTGGGTTGAACATGTAGGCTGTGATCAGGCTCCACCCACTCATGGTCAGTGTTGAATTTCATCAGCCTGCAGGCCTCGATAGCCTACCAGTGGAATGGGTGCAATGCCGCCCTGTGTATGTCTTAAATGATGTTATGAAAAGAAATGAGCTGGCTTTTCACAACTGCTTTCTTCTCCATGTTTTCCCACCCACTGCCACCTTCTCTGTGGTATTATCATAACACCCCTAAAAACATACTGTGTAAAAATATTCGATAGTCATGTCCAAGGAACTTACTGTTTCCAACCAGAAGGAAGAAAAGCACATACTGACAAAAAAAAAAAAAAAAAAAGTCCTGAGAATAAGGGCACACTATACCGTCACCAAGAACAAGGTCGTGTGTTAGGACAGCAAGTGCCTGCACCCAGGAGCCCATGGGGCGGCGTGGTAGGAGGTGCAGTCAGCTCCTGGGAGCCAGGTGTTAACGTGTGGGAGCCACACCCACCTGTAAGGCCCACAGGAAGGTGTGCAATGGCCTGTGTCAGATGTGAGCTGCTAAGGTGCAGCCCTGGGGAGGCCTTCAGGGTAGAGAAAAACCAAGACCAGGGGCTGGGTGAGTACAGCCGCCTGCAGGCAGGATTGACCCCTTGGCTGCAGATGACAGGGCTAGCCGACCTGAGCAGGCATGGAAGGCTGGGGAGGAGAAGCAGCAGGGCCAGGACTTCCCAGGCAGAAAGAAGAGGGGCTGTGGGTGGAGGCTCGGGTGGCCGCTGGGAGGCGGCTCTGAGTGCCCGGGCCCTAGCTTGCCTCTGCAGCAAGAAGCCCAGGGGGACAACACTCAGCCCAGAGCCTGCAATAGCGAGGCTCACGGTATTTGTTATTATTGTCATTACTGTCACCGGGTAACTACATGTAGGAGCAGAGCCTTTGTCTGGGTCTGCCTGAGCCCGCCCTTGCCCCATTACCAGTGCCACTTACCTCTCCTGCCACAGTGCCTGGGACGGGCTGGCCTGAGTCTGTGCCCAGCGCCCACCCTCCCACCCAGTGGGACATGTGGCAAGGGCGGGACATGGGCTGCCCACTATCCATGCAGGAACGGGGGGCACCGGTGAAGGAAATCATTGGCCTTTAGCTCCTCCAACGCTTGCTCATTTGCACAGTGTACAGCTCCTCGGACACACACACACACACACACACACACATTCACTCAGACACTCACACACAAGCACGTGCTTCTGGGAAATGATATTAGGTACATTTCTAGTCTAATCGGGCAAAGATATTTTTGTTTTGGTTCTGGGTATTGAACCCAGGAGTGTTCTACCTCCGAGCTGCATCCCTACCCTATTTTACTTTGAAATAGAGTCTCACTAAGTTGTTGAGGGCCTCACTAAGTTATCACATCCTGTTCTCCAGTCTGCCATCCTTCTGTCTCAGCCTCCCAAGTACTGGGATTACAGGTGTGCACCACCATGCCTGGCCAGGCTATGATAGTTTTAACCATAGCAACCCCATGCTTGGGGAGGGTTGTGACCGCCCACAGTGACAGCCACCCATCTCTTATTTCTATTAAAAACAATCCAAGAAACATGCTCCTAACGCACTTAATTGTGTCTCGCAAAAGTTCTAGAAGAAAAGCATAGTCACATCTAAACTAATATATGTGCAATTTTTTTTTAATTCTCTCCGAAAACACTCTGGGGAATGAATCAGATTGCAGTAAAATCTGAGGAATTGCTGACACGTTAACCGAACACCTATTTCCACTTGAAGAACTGCCTCCTTTCATTTCACATCTTGCTTCAGACCCACCCAGCAATTTACATTTCATCAGTACCTCTGCTTCGCCCAAGGGTCAAGGGGAGTTCAATTTATTCACTCTTCATAATACTATCTAGCTGGTTACAGGGGTGGAGTCTGCAGGCTATGAGGTAACTGCGTGGAGAGCGGGTAGGTTCTGTTAACCACCTGGAAGATTCTTCCAAGTCCCTCGTTATCGCTTTAGAAGCTAAATATCCAGAAGGCTTCTGGAACTTTCACACTTTATCTAACAACTCTTTTGGAACCAGTGGGACTGCATTCTTGCTTAACTTAGGAAGTCCCCTTCCTTCTTTTCCCTGATCCTGGGGCCCTTCCAGCTGGTGTAAGTGTTGCTGGTGCTTGTTCTGAGCAGATGCCCCCACTTGAGAGGGATTGGCAACAACTACTCTTAGGATTTAGGCTCTAATTTGCTCTGTAAGGAGAGCAGGGTGAAAGCTTGTTTTCATGTAGGGGTTTGGCTTGTTTTCACTTTAAACAGAGGAGAAGAAAAGCAGAAGGAAATGGAATGAGGTCACAGATAGTAATTGGAAACGGGCCTTCATCTATCAGTCTGGGAAATGGACAGCAGTGGGGAATTAGGAATGCTCCTTAGCCGGGCGTGGTGGCGCACGCTTGTAATCCCAGTACTTTGGGAGGCAGAGACCGGAGGATCCGGGTTCGCAGCCAGCCTCAGCTCTCTCTCTCTCTCTCTCTCTCTCCCTCTCCCTGTCTCTCTCTCTCTCTCTACCTAGTGAGGCCCTCCGCAACTTCGTGAGACCCGGTTTCAAAATAAAGTATAAAAAAATAGGGCCGGGGGCGTAGCGCGGAGGTAGACCACCGCTGGGTTCAATCCCCAGTACCACAAAAAAAAAAAAAAGGAATGCTCCTTAGCATGTCGCCATATGAAGAGCCTGGCTGGTAAGTGGGTTCTAAGCTCCAGCGTCTATAGGAATCAGGCCAGTCATTTAAATAGGGTGGGGAGGACTTGTGGCCAATTAGAGAATTTAGGCCCTTTCCCAGAGTGGTACCTTCATCAGCTCCAACCAGCTATCGTCCAGTCTCATTCTGTGTTGCTAAATGATTTTTTTCCCAGAGAATCTGGAAATCTAGATTTTTGTAGGCAATCTTTCAATTTATTAAAGAAACTAAACTAAAAATATCTAAAACCTTAGGATTACTAAGGTATGTTTGTGTGTCAGCTTCTGTTACTGTGATGTAACACCTGAGATAATCAACTTAAAAGAAAAAAAGGTTGCTCATGGTTTCCGTCTGTGGTCCCTTTGCCCTGTTGCTTTGTGCCGGTGGTGGCACAGTACATCAAGGCAGAAATGCATAGCAGAATAGATCTGTTCACTGCATGGCATTCATGAAGTAAAGAGAGAGAAAGAGGAAAGGGCAGGGTCCCGATCCTCTTCAAGGACACACCTCCAAAGGGCCTCAACTAATCAGTTGAAAGCCTAAAAGCAAATGCTGAAATTTCCCAAAGTAGAAGGAAATTTGCCTCAAGATTGTGACATAGAAACTCTTCCTGAAGTCAGGCATGGTGGTACATGCCTATAATCCCAGTACTTGCGAAGCTGAGACAGGAGGATCACAGGTTCAAGGCCAGTCTCAGCTACTTAGTGAGACCCTGTTTCAAAATAAAAAAACAAAGGGATGGGGGTGTAGCTCAGTGGTAGAATGCCCCTGGATTCCATCCCCAACACCAAAACAAAGAAATTCTGCCTGAGTTTCTAGCCTGCAGACTCAAAACTACAAGATCAACTCTTATCATCTGAAATGCCAGTCTGCCAGCCTACCTTACAAGTTTGCAGTTTGTCAGTCCCACAATGGCATAAACCAACTGCTTGAAACCTCCCTTCCCACTCCTCATGTGTGCATGTGTGTGTGTATGTACATATGTATGTATGTATATGTATGTAGAGGACATGTATCTTTATTCTATTGGTTCCATTCCTCTGGGAAACCCTAATACAAGTTCCTTAAAACTTCCAGATGGATTCAAGAAGTGTGAGGGCAGAGGAGACTCCTAGATATAAGACCCCAGAGAAGAACTGATAATTGAAGCCAGTAGTAGGAAAGCTAGAGACGATGATGACGATCCAGCCCCTTCTTAAAGGAGTAACTTCTACTCAACCCCATGCAAATGAAGCCACATGGATGTAGAAATCTGGTCTTATCAGACAATGCGATTAATTAAGAGAAGTCAAAATCCAAATTCCTATGGGAAATCACTGTTGGAAGGATTTTGTAGAAGGTGTAAATTTTGAGTGTTCCCATAAAAGTGCAATCTTCAATGGGGCATATTGGATAAGTGTATAAAATAGGCATAAGACCTCCTTTACACTCAGGGACCTCCCTGCACAGAGAGGAAAATATATCTCATGAGTTTGAGCCCCTCTGAAGAAAATAAATGATGGTAACTTTGGTTAATCAAGACACATTTGTTTTTATTTAATCACAGTATTCTTGTTTTAATGCTTAGAGGAAAACTGGAGGGAAGAGGGTTCAACTTTTCATTGACTTCATTTATATCATGCTTTTGAATTTTGTCAGATATATTTTTCGAAACATATAAATGAATGGAGCTTCATGGAGACTTCCTGAAACTTCAACCCAGGTGATTTTGGTCTTGCTACTTTTAAAAGGCATTAGAGTTCACAGAGCGAAGACAAGAAGGAACAAATAACAAAGGTGGAAAGCAAGCCCTTATACGTAGGAGTCAGGATTGCAGGGAACATGTGATTATGTGGCAGGAGGCATGGATGTGAATCATGAAATTATATAGCATTTTTCCCCTAGGAAAAAAGGCTTAATGAAACAGACCAACCTATCATTGAAAGTGACAAAAATGCTGGTTAGTATTATCAAAGCATAGAAAGTTCGACGGATAATGATTTTTTTTTCAAAAGCAGCTAATTGCTGAAGATATATTTCCCCTGCTTTTCAGTGCATTCTGATGTTAGAGCAAATTTGATGATTCATGTAATTGAACAAAAATATGTGTTATTATATAAGAGGGTGGAAATGATTAAACTATCACTTGGATGTCTCTCATTTCCTAGTTCATTATGCAAAGTTTGCTGTTCTCTTAATAGTGAAAAATATCCTTTGGCTGAAATGGTTTCAGGTAAATCATTTTTACTAAGAATTCAGCACCAAAAATAATAATGCCCTAATTATGGTAGGTTTCTCTGGAATATGTGGAGTGCCAGATGGCCCTAGGAGCATCAGTAAGAGAAAATAATTTCTCATTCAGCAAATGAAAGGCAGATGCTGCTGGCTGCAGGGCCACATTGGCACACCTCTCTGGGAGGTGTGCTCTCCAGGGTTCTTTCATGACCCCATGACTCTTCTAGAAGATCATAGAATGAAACAGAATGGTGGTTCTCACCTCGGCTGCACATTGGAGTCACCTGGAGAAATTTAAAACATATATTGATGTTTGGATCTCATCACCAAAATTCCTATTTAATTTGTTTGGGTTGTGGTCTGGAAATTATCAGGCTTGCTTTTAAAGTTCTCTAGCTATTTCTAACATGCAGCTGAGGTTGAGAGTCACTACACTGTTGGGGAACTCAGTAGGTCATGGATGGTCATGGATTACAGAATGCCAGAGCTTGAAAGAATTAATGACTTGCTTTATAAGTGAGGCAAGGGGTGTTCAGAGAGACAAAGATTTGCTCAAAATCACACATCTTATTAGCAGAGTTGTCACTAGAACCCATCCCAATATTTTTTCTTTAATACTCCACCAAACAGGTTTTGGTTGATTGGCTAGAGAGAAATTAGACACTTGAGAGTACTTGTGACAATTTGAAGTCTACTCAGCCATAAAGAAGAAGGAAATTATGCCACGTGCAGGAAAAATTAATGGAATTAGAGAATATTATGTTAAGTGAGATCAGTCAGTCTCAGAAAGTCAAGGGTTGTATGTTTACTCTCGTATGTGGAAGCTGAGAGAAAATAGAAATCATAAGGGACTTTAATGCAGAGAGAGACTTGTAGAGTAGTGGAAGGGGATTGAGGAGTGAGTTAGGAAGGGGAAGAAAGAAGACTAAAGAAGGAAATGGTTCAAATAATACCATGGCAATATGCAAAGGTATGACTACCAATTTCACTAACATGTGTAGGGAGGCAGGAAGGAGTAGCAGGGTGAGATGTGTAAGGAAATACATCTAGAGCTGTGTGCATGTAAGTTTTTATCACATTGAACCTCACTATGATGTATAATTGCAATGCACTAATAAAATGATATTTAAAAAAGGAAGTGCTTGTGAGAATTGTCAAAATATTATCTACGTTTCTACCCGCTCCATATACATGGGACCAGCTACAAGCTCACCACTCAAAATGTTCTTCTAGGTTGTTTGATGTCTGGATCTAGACAGAGTCAGTTCTACCAGCCCATCTACTTTGGGCTTTATGTTTGAAGTTAAGATGCTTTCCGAAATTGGCAGGTGTGTTGGTAAGCTCTTCATCGCCGTGACCAAAACACCTGACAAGCACAACTTAAAGGAGAAAAGGTTTATTCTGGCTCCCAGTATCAGAGGTTTGAATCCATGGTCAGCCAGATCCATTTCTTTGGGCCTGAGGTGAGGCAGAACATCATGATGGAAGGGTGTGGCAGAGGAAAGATGCTTAGCTCATAGTAGCCAGGAATCAGAGAGAGAGAGAGAGAGAGAGAGAGAGGAAGGAGCTGGAAAGAAGGTCAATCCTTCCAGGCCTTGCCCCCAGTCCCTTCAGCCATCAATCCACTGATGAGGGCAGAGCCTTCATAATCCAATCACTTCCCTAAGGCCCCACCCCTGAGCACATGAGACTTTGGGGGACATCCTACCTAGATCTGAACTATAACAGCAGGCATCTACAAAGACTCATTAATAACCTGTGTGTGTGTGAGCCCCCTGCCCTTTGGCGAGGTTCTTTGTCTTCACTACACAGACTGCCACTGCATGGCCTTTGCTGAGAGGAACCCCCCTGGCTTTGAGTGGTCTACTCTAGTCAATCAACTGATCAACAAGAGGAGATGAGGATCTACTGGAGATGAGGATCTGTGCCAGCTGCTTTGAGCAGGAAGACACATGGTAGGGTTGCTGCCTGTTTTAGCTGCTTCATCACTGTGACCAAAATATCTCACAAGCACAACTTAGAGGAGTAAAGGTTTATTTGGACCCACAGTTTCAGATGTTCAGTCCATAGTTGGCTGACTCTAACACAGAAGCTACAGCAGCAGGTGTGTGGCGGAGAAAAGCCACTCTTAGTCAAGGTAGCAGGAACCAGAGAGAGAAGAGGAGGGAGCTGGGAACATATATAGTCCCCAAATTCACTCCCCCAGTGACCTACTTCCTCCAGCCATGCTCCACTTCTGAACCATGCTGCTTTGGGGACATGCTTCTAACACATGAGCTTTTGGGGGACATACAGACCATAACACTGCCTTTAATCAATGTCTGATGTAAATGAGGGATAAGATAGCATAGTGGACATCTTTCCTCGCTTGCCCAGCATCTGCTGGGAAACCACTCCTCTCTCATTTCTAGGTCATATGTATGTGGGCAACCCTAATTCCAGATTGAGGGCTGGGCATGAACCCCAGACCAAGAGTCTGAGACAAAGGGATGAGCAAGTGGTGAAAGCTGAGCCCAACAGAGACAGCCTTAAGACTTCCTGGAGCTGTGAAGAAGAGGCTCTAGTTTGGAATGAGAAATCCAGCACCCAGGACATAGGCAGGGAGAGGAGGACAGTATTGTTGAAGCCGCTGGGTATAGCCTTGCCACAAGACCTTGGACTTCCTTACTACATGGTATATAACCTCCCATCCCCTTTTTTCCTTGAAATAGTTTGAGCTGGATTTCTCTCCTTGTCAACTGAAGGAGCCCTGAGTGTTGATACTTTATCTTAGTTCACTTGAGTGGCTTGGACAGTCTGCTACCATTCACCTTTGGGATGTCAAGCCCAGCTGACGGTTTTGGCAAACAAGTCCAACTGGAGTGCTGATAAATTGGCTATGGATCCAGAACTTTCTGGAGGCTATTTTAAGACCAATTTGTTTTCAGGAGCTAGGAGAGAAACCGCTGGGACACATGTTTGGTGATATGTACATTAATTTGATTTCACACACTCATTTGATCACAACAACCATGCCTGATGAGACTTCCCACTGTCCTTAAAATCAATTTTCCATCTGTCAGATTATGACCCAGAAGGCCAAATTTTGGTCAGCTTTTAATTCTTTGTTTCAAATCTTTGGCTGTTAAGATAGATATGGTAGGCAAGTGATAGTTTCATTTTTTTTTTCTGTTTCTTTCATTCTTTTTTTTTGAGGTAGCAGGAATTGAACCCAGGGCTTTATATATGGTAGATAGATATAGGACATAGTCGAATATGACTTGTGATTTCAGTTTGCTTTTCCATTCATAATTCTGTATTGCAAAATGATCTATAATCTCAGATGTGTCATGCTGTGATTTCTGAAAATGCAAACTCAATCCATGCTTCAGGTAGCAAAAAAGACAAGAAATATTTTTGAAATAGATGTGATATTTCCAAAAACAAAAAAAAGCACCAAAATATCTATCATAGAAAGCATCAGGACTTTGTTGTCTTTTTTAAACAGGCATCCCTTGGTAGCTGTGGGCGATTGGTTCTAGAAGGCCTCACACACTCAAATGTACCAAAATTCGATGATGCTCAGGAACCTTGTGTAAAATGGCATAGTATTTGCATATGACCTATGCACATCTTCTGGATACTTTAAATCATCTCTAGATTACATGTAATACATAATGCAATGTAAACTCCATGTAAATAGTTATTATACTATACTGTTTAGGGAATAATGACAAGGAAAAAGGGGAGATTCTGTACATATTCAGTACAGATGTAATTTAAAAATATTTTTTATTCATGGTTGGTTGGATTTAATGATGCAGAATCCAAGAATACAAAGGGCTGACTGTACTCATTTTGCGATTTAGAATTGTGCTGATTTTGTCCATGGGGAAGGAGAGCTGTACCATAAGTTAGCCTCTAAAGATTCTAACCTGCTTCTAAATGTCAAGTAGCATAAAAGCAAGAACTGAGGCAGAAAAAGGTATATTGGTGTGGGAAATGAGGTCTAAGTGCAGAAGAAACAGGGAAGGGCCATGGTCTCTTTAATTACTGGGATATAAAACTCTTCCTAGTAGAGAATGTTCCAGAAGTGTGCTAAAGGTTTGTATTACTTTGTGAAGAAAGAGGAGTCTTAATTTTTTTGTAAACAGTTTGAGGTTTCAAAGAGTCTTCGGCTCTCTAGTTTATTTAAAACATCCATTGCTTCATGCATTGGCCTCCAGCGATCCTCAGTAAGTTATTTATGTGGTGCTTCGTGGCTGCTGCAGGTTTATATCAAGCCGCAGCTGTATAAACAAAGACTATTAACCTATTGGCTGGATTTAGCAGACACTTAGTCCGCTTAAATCCACTGACATTTCAAATGACTATGTCTCTAGATTCTTCACAGATCAACCACCAAGGGTGACAGGGCTGTTTCTAAATAGCCCTAAAGACAAACAATGCATGTGCATGCTGTGTGTGTGTGTGTGTGTGTGTGTGTGTGTGTGTGTATGTTACTGGGGATTGAACCCAGCATTTTACCTCCAAGCTACACCCCTAGACCTTTTTTTTTTCATTTTGAAATAGGGTCTCACTAAGTTATTGGGTACTGATCTCAAACTTGCCATCCTGTCTCGGCCTCCCAAATATTGAGATTAAGGCATGTGCCACTGCGCCCTGCCCATGTGAACATTTTAAAAACTAGCTACCAAAGAAATGGGTATTTTCACTCAGATTCATGGAGAAAATTTTCAAAGGGGCTAGAAGGGATCAGAAAGAAGGTGTATGTGTGTGTGGGGGAGTCCGATCTTAAAGATAATCCTGTAAATTGTTGTATTTGTCCACATAGAGCACATGATGAATTGTAGTAAACAATTTATTGGCTAACTGTGAAGTATTGTTTTTCCTTCTCTGTGTTCTTTCTTAGATAAGCTTTTAAATGTGGGGTCTTGAGGGGTGTCCTGTCCCCACTCCCGGTAGTTACTCGTGAGTGGATCCCAGCATGCGTCTTGGAGGAGTGGACACGGTGAAACCAGGAGAGAAAGGGGCCAATGATAAGGGGATTACCACCCAAGTGGGCATCTGGGTTTTGGTCCTGCCTGGAAACTTTGGGTGACTGAGTAGAATGTACTTCAGGACTTTCCCAGGAAGGGAAGGGAGGGGGTATTATCCACCAGCTCCCCCCTCATTGGTAGAAGAGTCCCCCTGGGACTTTGAATCCTGGAAGAAACACCTGGACTGAGGAGAAAGACTAGATGCTTTAGATGAGATGCTGTCAGCTGGCAAGGAAAGGGTCTGTGCTCCCTTCAAGTGAACAGATCAAGGAAAATGTGGATGGGGCATCGACGGGGTCAGCCACATTGACAATTTTTATATAGCAAAAAGACTTAGCTTTGCCATGAGAAATTATATTTGTTTTTTCCAGCAGGAAAAGGGTCTGTTTGACTGTTTTCAAGAAAAAGATTTCAGTGGAATGTTTTGAGACAGGTTTCCCAGTGCACCCTCCAGTAACACTAACACTAACATGACACATGAACACTATTGTAAATAGGAGCATAGTTAAATTATCAGAACACCTCTGTGATATGAACCATTATGAAGCCATTACTATCATGCTTTGGGAATTCTTAATAACTTATTAGAAATTTTTATTTTAGAAGATTGTAGAAGATAAGTGAAATGTTAATGTTAAGTGAAAAATTGAGTTATGAAATTGTAATTTCAGATACGTGAGAAAAATATTTTTACATGGGGGAAAAGACTAGAAAGAAATGTTAACAGGTTAGTGGTGTTTATCTGTGGGTGGTGAGATAATGGATACCTTTATGGGTTTTTGTACTGTTCTTCATTTCCCAAATGTTCTACAATGAGCATTGATACCTTTTTTTTAAGTAAATGTGTGTTTTTTTGTTTTTTTTCTGTATGATCAGTGTTCTGAGTGAGCCCCACCCGCTAGGAAGAGTTGGAGAGCTATAAACTGGTGGAATTTAGATTCAGACTCCTGATGGGAGTTTATACCAATTTATTTTCACACTTCACACGGGGTATGGGAGCCCTAACTCTGCGCAGCCAAGACTCAGCGGGGGAGCTTACCAGAATGCAGTTTCTTCTCCAGGTTCTTGGGTTGTCGCCGTTGGTGGGAACACACCAGCAGTCGTGGAGCACCATGACAGGGAGTCTGGTAACTCACTTGACTTGGAGCTGGAGGCTCACTGGGCCTAATTCTCTTGGGCCTTATATACTATTTGAGGGGGGGTCTTATCTTAGGTAGGCACATGCTCCTTAAGCTGAGGCTGGGCATGCGCAGTTACATCCAGTGCTAGGGTTGCATCAGGGGTGGGGGGAAAGGCGTTAAAGGTATCTTATCACTCAAGTCAGACCTGAGAAGCTCCTGGGCTGTCATTTTGGGTGTTTCGCTTATACTCACACACATCTGCCTTAAAATGGCAGTACTTACATCAAGCAATTCACAATTGAAGAAAGCATGTCCAAAGGCACGCTCCACAATCAGATTAAATGGGAAGCTGCAGGTAGAGAGGTGGACTCAGGTACGTGTCATGACTCAGCACCTCCTCTAGAAACAATCAGTGAGTTACCCTTGAGCGTGTGGATTTGAACACAAAGAGGCGAGCCATTATCTTTGCTGCCAGTTCCCTAGGGCAACCTGGCAATCTGTGGGTGCTCATCTCAAGATTAGCTCATGAGTCTGCTTCTTTGTTTATTTGCAAGGCTGAGAGGGCAGCTCACAGGATGGAATCTGCCCAGCAATGGGTGCAGGGAGGCGGTCATCCCCTGACTGCTTCAGAGGAGACCACCAGAAAGGCAGCACCTGGAGGGACTCCATGTGTCTGTCCATTTTGGGTCAAGTTGAGGAACACATCCTGGTTCACTGTTACATCAGTTTAAGATCCTGAGTTTGCAGCCACTCAGTCTAGTGACGGCCACAGGATAGAGCATCCTCAGCCCACCTGAGAAGAAGCGCAGTGCTAGGAGCAGTTGAGGAATACAGGTAAGAATATCTCATCTCCTTAACAGATAATATTACAGAGCGAAGATAATGTAATCCCCTGGAAAAGTTGACCATGTAAGAGGATATAATTAAAGCCCAACATAACACACAGATAAGATGTGTATTATGAGTTCAGGGGGTGGCTGGGAGGAGCACTCAAGAGAGAGTCACGGTGGATTGGAAGGGTTGAGAAAGGTTTTTCTAGAGAAGGCCGTGCTTTGAATAATGGGCCAGTCATAAAATCCACCTAACTCAGTAGTATTTTGTGTCTTGAGTCATGGACAGCCTAAGTATCTAGAATTCTGATCATCAGATCTAAGATTCTCTGTGTGTCATTGTTTGAAATATGTTTCCTGGCTATTAAAATGCCAGCCAAACAGCCACCTGCCCTACAGCGTGTTATGATGAGTAGCTAATGGCAAACATCCTGTGTCAACGTGGTGGTGCTGTTACTAAAGGCTTAAGACTGTCCGACAATTTAATCTAGAAACAGGCCCCAGTGGGTTCTTGAGACATAAAATGATAATAATATAAAGATCAACGTGTGCCTGAAATGGGGTTCAGCATCAGCAAGTTGATTCGGGGGGAATTTCTCTTCTGGGACATGCTAGTTATGAACTGGACGCAGAGAGGGAAATCAATTAAGAAGTAGTTATTGAAGCCCTCAAGTGGACTTGGCACTCAGCTGGGCAATATTAGGGGGATTTAAAACATCATTATCAGGAGGGTTGTCTGGGTGAGTTTATGGCACACAAACCTGAACTGGAAGCCATAAATGCTCACGAGCGCAGGCAATTAGCTAGACTTGTACCAGTGTTTATATAGCCTTTGGGAGGAATGCTAAGAGAGGTTCATTTTCCCAAAAGATCCAGTTCATCACTGAATCTAATTCACCATATCTTTGAACAAAAGACTCCCTATACACTCGCTTGTTCTGTTAATGTGAAGTGGATTCAGTTGAAAGGGGAGCAGTGCACCAAAAGGAACACACAGGAACAACAGAGTGCTGACACCAGTTTACACAGAGGAGATGTTTCTTTTTCTGTTGGGCTCTACGCCGGTCCAGTCCGGCAGGACCACCCCTGCATACCCCACTGGGAAAGTGCCCTGATGCCGCTCTCCCGCCCTTTGGGACTAGGGCCATCCTGCTACAGGAAGAGAGGAGATCAGGGGTTACTCAGTTGGTTATGAACATCAGGAGAGGCTTTGTGGCAATTTTTGCACATCAGTATACCGTTCCATACCAGGTTGAAAAGAAACACCTGATAGGAAACTTTATAATAAACCTGGACTAGAAAAACGATGAGCAAACAATAAAAGTGAGACCACAGGAGCACAGTAATAACATTTCCATGAGGTGATATTTGCAGCACATTTGCAAATATTGACTCACCGTAGTGAGGCTGAAAACAAACCTGGTTTATGTTTGAGCCAACCTCATAAAGCGATGGGAGCACTTCCGTTGGGAGCTTCTCCCTGGCTCTGGGATCAAGTCCTTTACATGCAACCTATAGTCTTTCGCTGCACAATCTCCCGCCTCATCTAAATCCATCAGAGCCTTTCTGTGCTGGCTGGCAACAGCCTTTTCTCCCAGGAGCTGGAGAAATGATGAGTCAAGATTGGCTACAAATGATGACATGTGGCCTTATAAAGACAATCTTTCTATTTTAATATGGAATCAAAATGTTTGCACTAAAAGAACCTGAAGAAAAGTCCCCTCTCTTCCTGGGAGAATTTGCCAATCAGGGCCTTCTGCTACATGGAAAAACAAATTAACATTCTGTTTGTTAATCATCATGCTATAGATATAGTAGACCAAAGATATTATAAAATAACAGGAAAGAGGAGGAGATTGAGAGAAGGGGAGGGTGTTTTGGAGGGAGCTATTTGGTTAAGAGGAGGTTCTCTTATACCAAAAGAGGCTGGTTGGTGTCTCTTGAACCCACATTGGGTTCAGGAGCTCACAGAAGCATCCAGTCCTCAAAGGAGAGGGTTGTGTGACTTGTCTAAAGACATGGGCACACATGCTCTGGGGTTCTCGGTTTCTGCGGCAATTGCTGTCTCTCAAGCAGTCATCCCTGGGGGGGGAGGGGAAGGGAGGGGAAGGGAGAGGAGAGAGAGAGAGAAAGGGAGAGAGAGAGAGAGAGAGAGAGAGAGAGAGAGAGAACATGAACCACCCAGCAGGGGAGCCCAAATAGAAATCACACTGATCTATAGAAAATAGGGAAATGTGGTCCTATTTGTACACACAAGTTAAAGAAGCAGTTCTTAAGCTGGGCATGGTGGCACACGCTGGTAATCCCAGTACTTGGGAGGCTGAGACAGGAGGATCACAGGTTCAAAGGCAGCCTCGGTAACTTAGTGAGGCTCTCAGCAACCTAGTGAGACCCTGTTTCCAAATAAGAAAGAAAATCCCCAGTACCAAAAAAACAAAAAGTAGCAGTTCTTAGCATTTTCATCTATGACCCACGTCCATGTGGCCTATTCACTCAGGGTCCAAATCAGATTTTGTTGGCTGAAATTTATTTAATTGGAGAGGGAGTGGCTTCATTAAGAAAAAGAAAACAAACTTGAAAACATCAACTTAGCTAGTGAACCTTGGAAGGAGCCAGTGCAGTTGAGCAAAACTGGGAGCTTAACTACTAGTTACATGGTAAATCTTCCTCTGTGGGTATCATTGTACTTTGTCCTAGGTAAGCCAGAAGAAAAAGAGCCACAGGCTCTTCCTGTCCATCCATGGGCATTCTTCCTTCTCTCCAGGGCGTCTCACACTCTTATCTTTTCCAGCTTTCCACAGTACCAAACCAAGGGAGGCTCTGAAAGTGGGTCATTTGCACACAAATTTGTTTTTATAAAGTCTTACTTTGTCCTGGAAGTCCCTCAACAATTACTCAACCAGGTGTTTAACTTTTAAAAAAATATTTTATTGCAGAACAAAAGGTTTTTCAAGTTGATAATCTTTTTCCCTACTGGATCTCACCTTCCCCCTTCTCTGTGCAATCACTTCCAAAAGAATTTTCTCTGCATCAGTAGCCAGCCCAGAAAATTGGGAGGAGGGGTGGAGGAGTGACCTCCCATCAAATCTCACCGGAACTGTTCCTCTGGTCTTGGAGGGAGACTGATTTGCTCTCTTGAGGATGAGCAACATGGATCAGGTGCACAGCTCCGAGTTTCTCTCCATCGGAGGCGCAGTGGCTTTTACAAGATCTGTTGACTCCAGACAGCATTCTCTGAATCACTGTGGTGGAAAGTTCAAGAAAGATAATGGAGTCTTTTTCTTTGTGGCCTTTGCTAGAGAAGGTGCTAAGAGTCTAATTTCACCAAGATGAAGGAGCATTTCATGAAGACCTGCAAAGACTGTGCCATTCTCAAGAAAATTCCAGAAAAAGAGTTTCAAAACTTTTTTTTTTTTTTGGTGCTACTGAGGATTGAACCCAGGGGCATTTTACCTCTGAGCTACACCCCCAGCCCTATTTTTCATCCTTTTTTTGAAATTGGGTCTCACTAAGTTGCGGAGGGCCTCACAAAGTAGCTGAGGCTGGACACAAACCTGCGATCTTCCTGTCTCAGCCTCCCAAGTACTGGGATTACAAGTGTGTGCCAC
>PVJS01017570.1:0-36006 GCA_004027185.1 Glis glis
GGTCTCACGAGGTTGCGGAGGTCCTCACTAAGTAGAGAGAGAGAGAGAGAGAGAGAGAGACAGGGAGAGGGAGAGAGAGAGAGAGACAGGGAGAGAGAGAGAGAGAGAGAGCGAGCTGAGGCTGGCCGCGAACCTGGATCCTCCGGTCTGGCCTCCCAAAGTACTGGGATTACAAGCGTGCGCCACCATGCCCGGCTCAGGGCTTCTCTTTAGTTCATTCACTCTTTCCTTCATTCCACAAAGCGAGGCCCTGTCGTGCAGCAAAGGGAGAACATATTCCCTGCCAACATGACCCACATCCCAGGGAGAAGGCAGACAGAAGCAAGGAGAGAAAGGAACCAGTTTGTGAGGTCCTTTTATTTTAGTCAGCTTTTTTATTTCTGTGACCAAAACACCAGACAAGAGCAATTTAGGGGAGGAAAGGTTTATTTGGCTCACAATTTCAAAGGTTAGTCCATGGTTGGTTGGCTCCAAGGCAGAAACATCATGGTGGCAGGGTGTGACAGAGGACAGCTGCTCAGGGCAGCTGGAAGGAGAGAGAAAGAAAAGAAGAAGAAGAAGAAGAAGAAGAAGAAGAAGAAGAAGAAGAAGAAGAAGAAGGCAGAGGAGGAGGTGGAAGAAGAAGAAGAAGGAGGAGGAGGAGGAGGAGGAAGAAGAAGAAGGAGGAGGAGGAGGGAAGGAAGGAGAGGGGAGGGGAGAGGGGGAGAGGAGGAGAGGAGAGGAGAGGGTGTGGAGGGGAAGGGAGGAAGGGGAGGGAAGGGGAGGAGAGAGAGGAGAGGAGAGGAATTCAAATTATTAATCCATCAATGGATTTATCCACGTTGAGATTAGAGCCCTGACTCAATGATTTCACCTCTCAGTACTGTTGCATTATCACACACGAGCTTTTCTGGGGGATATCTCATATCCAAACCGTAACACCATTGTACCAAGCAAGGTGTGGGGTGGCCGGTGAGGGCCTCTCTCAGGAGAGACATTTGTGCTGAGATCTGAAGGAGGAAAGAGCCAGCCATGAGAACAGAGTAAAGAGAGGGGGCCAGGTGGAGTTCAGTGAAACTGAATCTTATGCTGGGTGTAGGGCACACTCTTATAATCCCAGTACTTGAGAGGCTGAGACGGGAAGACCACAGGTTCAAGGATAGCCTCAGCAGTCTAGCAAGACTCTCAGCAACCTAGCAAGACCCTGTTTAAAAAAAAAACAAAGAGCTGGGTGTGGTGGCTCACGCTTGTAATCTCAGAACTTGGGAGGCGGAGACCAGAGGATCTGGGTTCACGGCCAGCCTCAGCTACTTAGTGAGGCCCTCCACAACTTCGTGAGAACCGGTTTCAAAATAAAGGATAAAAAATAGGGCCAGGGGTGTAGCTCGGAGGTAGAATGCCCCTGGGTTCAATCCCCGGTACCGCAAAAAATAAATAAATAAATAAATAAAAAGGGCTGGGGGTGTAGCTCAGAGGTAGAACTCCCCAGTTTCAATCCCCAGTACCAAAAACAAAACAAAACAACAAAAAATAAACCAGGCATGGTGGTGCACACCTGTAATCCCAGTACTTGGGAGACTGAGACAGAAAGATCACAGGTTTGAGGACAGCTTTAGCAAGTAGTGAGACTCTCAGCAACTTAGCGAGACCCTGTCTCAAAATGAAAAATAAAAAAAAGGGCTGGGGGTATAGCTCAAAGGTAGAATGCCCCCTGGGTTCAATCCCCAGTAACACAAAAAAGATAAAAATAAAAATGGCTGGGGGTGTAGCTTGAAGGTAGAATTCCCTTGGATTCAATCCCCAGTACTACAAAAAATAAAAATGGCGCCAGGTGTGGTGGTGCATGCTTATAATCCCAGTACTTGGGAGGCTGAGACAGGAGGATTGCAGGTTTGAGGCCAGCCTCAGTAACTTAGCGAGACCCTGTTTCCAAATCAAAAATAAAATTGGACTGGGGGTATAGCTTGGAGGTAGAATGTCCCTGGGCTCTATCCTGAGTATCACAAAATAAGTAGGTAAGTAAGTAAATGAATAAATAAATAACTAGGGATAGGGGTGTAGCTCAAAGGTAGAATCCCCAGTATGAATGGAAGGAAGGAAAGAAGGAAGGAAGGAAGGAAGGAAGGAAGGAAGGAAGGAAGGAAGGAAGGAAGGAATTGAGTCTCACCAAGATTGTGCCCATTTCGCAGATGGGGTACCTGAGGCTCCGGGAGGTCACACAGTGAGGCCCAGGGCTGGGCATTTGAGTCCAGGGTTGAGCCCCACTCCTTCATCATCCTTTATACCACCACCACCCTCTACTAAGGATGAAACACTGTCCAGCGTGTCACCTGATCCTCACCTGTGAGTGGGGCCAGGGCTCAGAAGGTGTGACAGGGTGAGGCTGGGATCTGAACCCAGCCCTCCTGACGTGGGACGTTCCAGTGTCAGGGTGATGGAACCTGGGGATGTTTGGCCCCAAGTCAAAGCCCAGCCAAGGATGCAGGGTCCAGGCCTGCGCCAGCCCTGCTCTGAGTGGTGTCCCTTCCCACAGTGAGGGGACGCAGGGACTGCCCTGCCCTCCCATCAGACCTCCGACTCTGAGATACCTGGGCCCAGGCGTGCATGGCTGTCTTGCTGGCGTCGCTTGCTGCAGGACACAGCACTGCAGAGCTGAGTGGCTGAAAGCTACCCCTTCCTGTCATCTTCCTTGGCTCTGTGGGCCGGCCAGGATCTGTGGGTGGCCTCTCATGCATTGAAGTGGGCTGCCAGGGGGCCATGGTCGTCGATGGCTCTGCTGGGCCAGATGTCCCCAATGGTCCGCTCTCTTGGCTGTCAGTGAACTCTGGTGTTGGCTTCAGCTCCACCAGGGCTGTCAGCTGGGGTACCCACCGGGGCCTTCCATGTGTGGCGTGGGCTTCCTCACAGCATGGTGGCTTCGGACCTGCGAGAGAGCAAGACGGAAGACACCCAGCTCCTAGAGGCCTGGCCCACAGCTGGCACAGCATCACTTGTGCCTGCTCTGCTGGTCAAGCCAGTCCCCAGGGCTGGGAACGAGACTCCGCACCTCACTAGAGAGGTGGCGACGAGTTCGTGGCCATCTTTAGCCCACCGCTCCTTCTCTCCCACACTGCCCAGCCCAACCCCTCTGGTCTGCCCCCTGGACCCTGGCAGCCAAGTTACTGTGGAGAGCGTCCCAGCGAGGATGCCAAACACACCAGAGAGGCCTCTGCAAGCACACCCGGACTGTCTCTGTGGTCATTATCTCTTCTTGGGGTTTTTTATTTTTTATTTTTTTGTTACTGGTATTAAACCTAGTGGCATTCTACCTCTGAGCTACACACTCATCTCTTCCTATTTTGAAACAGGATCTCTCTAAGTTGCTGAGGGTTTCGCTAAATTATTGAGACTGGCCTCAAACCTGTGATCTTCCTGTCTCAGCTTCCCAAGTACTTGGATTACAGGCATGTGCCACCACGCCAGCTTTGGTGGTTCTTATAAAGCAGAGTGGAGCCCCGCTGCTGTCTGAGCAAGCCGCTTTTTCTCATGCTCAGGATCTCCATGGCCTCGAAGGTAGAAGGGACTGAGCGTTGCCATGCGTTGAGCAGCTACTCTGCCAAGTCCACGCTCAAGCCCTGGCATGCCTGGCAAGCCTCGCAGCAGCCCTGTAAAACACAGGAACATGTCCTCTTTTTTTTTTTTTTTTTTTTTTTTTTTTTTGCGGTACCAGGGATTGAACCCAGGGGCGTTCTACCTCCGCGCTACACCCCCGGCCCTATTTTTTATACTTTATTTCAAAACTGGGTCTCATGAAGTTGTAGAGGGTCTCACTAAGTAGAGAGAGAGAGAGTGAGAGAGAGACAGGGAGAGAGAGAGAGCTGAGGCTGGCCGCGAACCCAGATCCTCCGGTCTCCGCCTAACATGTCCTCATTCTGAAGATGAGGAACCGGAGGCTTCCGGGGGCCAGCCGCTGCCTGAGGTCACCTGGAGCACTGCAGACCCCAGGCGCAGCCCAGCCATGTACATCAAAGCTAGAGGGAGGCAGCGCCGGCTCGAGTCACCCAGCCCAGGCTCAGGAGCCGTGACCAGTCAGGGCTGTGAGCACTTTCACGAGTGGACAGCAGGCAGGGCCCAGAGTGGGCGCTCAGGAGATGCAGTGGATACCTGCACACCTTACACACCCCCGGGGGGATGTCTCTCCTTGAACTCACCTCTGGACGGGAGCTCACCACCTGCACACTCCTATTGCTAGCTATTGCCACCTTTCATAAAGAGGCGTCACGATGCTCTTCACAGACTTCTAAGCCCTGTTGCTCCTTCCAGTCCTTGGAGTTCTTTTCAGTCTCTCTCAGTCCCTGCAGAGCCCTGGGAAAGACTCACAGGTGTTTAGTACCTAGCACGTGCCAGGCCTCATGGCGGCAGCGCCTTCAACCTTCTCATTTTTTTTTTTTTTTTGCGGTACCGGGGATTGAACCCAGGGGCGTTCTACCTCCACGCTACACCCCCGGCCCTATTTTTTATACTTTATTTTGAAACCGGGTCTCTCGAGGTTGCGGAGGGCCTTACTAAGTAGAGAGAGAGAGAAAGACAGGGAGAGAGAGAGAGCTGAGGCTGGCCGCGAACCTGGATCCTCCGGTCTCCGCCTCCCAAAGTACTGGGATTACAAGTGTGCGCCACCACGCCCGGCGCTGCAACCTTCTCATTTAATCCTCACTCAAAACCTGCCTGTGAGGTCAGCTCCGTCTCCCACCCTGAGGCTCAGCACAGTCCACAGTCATGCCCAGAGTTGCCTAGTGACAGGCCTGGGATGAGAACCCAGGAATTTCCAGCGCTAAGCTACTTCCTAGACTCACTCCTGTGTGTGACCCTGTGCACACCCAGACAGAACAGCACCTTTGCAGACAGACATCGCGCTCCTGTCCTCGCCGAGCAGTCAGGTCCCCTGACTCGGGCTGGGCTGTCCTTCTGCCTGCAGGAAGAAGTGTACTGTGCCACCATCCAGCATCTAGTGGAGGGCGTCATATCTGGATACAACGCAACGGTGTTTGCCTACGGCCCCTCAGGTACCGTCCAGGGTGGTGTCCTGGGAGTGAGTGGGGCCGGTGGCAACAGACCCTTCTTAACAGTGCCAGGCACCTGTGTGCTGGGCCTCCCAGCTTTTCAGCAGCCCTGAAAGGAAGGTAGGAAGATCCCCTTTCATGGATGAGAACACAGAGACTGGGAGATGCAGTGAATTCCCCAAGGTCATGCAGCATGGGTTGGGGGTGTTCTAGAAACTTCCCTAAGGTCCCACAGCCATCAGGAGTGATTCTGGAATTCTACCCAAACCTGCAGTTTGGGTAGAACCGTGAGAACCTACGGATTACTCCTCTGCAGTTTTAAGTTGGACCCAAGAAACATTTGCAAAGCTAAGCTACCTCTCCTATCCCTGAAAACTGGAACACAGGTCAGAGCTGGATGGCCTGGCCCTAACTCTCTTGCCATGTAGACAGGGAGACGGCCCCTGGGAAGCACCTTGTCCAAAGTCACGATGTGTGTCTGTTTCATTCATTCATTCAACACACTAGCGAGCCCTATGAAGTGCCAGGCTCTGGAAGGAAAAGAGCACTCTGGTCCTCACTTTTATGGGCAGAGGGGGTCAGTGAAGCGTCCCCTATAGAGAGGCGCCTCCTTAAATAGTGCTACATGTTAATTCTGTCATTATAAAGCAACACATCTGAGCTCACCTCAGCAGCCCCCACCCCTCCCGCAGGTGCAGGGAAGACCCACACCATGCTGGGCATGGACGCGGAGCCTGGCATCTACCTGCAGACCCTCACTGACCTCTTCCAGGCCATCGAGGAGACCCGGGACAACATGGACTACAGCGTGTCTATGTCTTACCTTGAGGTGGGCCTGCCTAGCTGCCTCTATTGCCTCGTCTGTAAAACGGGTGTGATTGCACAGACTAAACACAACTGTGTGTGTGTAGTCCCAGCTCTATGCGTCGCTCCCATGTGCTAGCTGGGCCATGGGGAGCCTCAGCCCTGGGGGTTGAGATTCTCTGGTAGCTCAAGCTCCATGGGCATGCAAGTCCTTATAGTTCTTTGCACCAAAGCTACTTTGTTCCAACCTTTCTGTTCCTCCTAGATTTATAATGAAATGATCCGGGACCTCCTGAATCCATCCTCAGGGTTTCTGGATCTGAGGGAAGATTCTAGGGGCAGCATTCAGATTGCAGGCATCACGGAGATCTCCACCTCAAACGCCCAAGAGGTGAGGCCACGCAGCCACACGCCCGAGCTCAGAGACCCTTTCATTCAAGTTCGCTGAGCAGAGGGCCACACACAGCTCTAGAGCTGTTTATGAGCATCTGGACTTGATCTAAGGGAATGGCAAACATCTGCACCATGGTATGCCTCCCTGCCAGCGCTCAGGGCAGACATCACTGATCAATCCCACACACTTCCCTCGCTCTCCAGGTTCTCAACACAGCGCTCTGGGCTGTTAGAGCTGGCTCAGGTCCAAATCCACTTGCCATTCAATGGTAACAATGGCTCCCTTAACAAGGGCAGTCTGCATCTTCTCTCTCTCCCTCTGGCCTCTGTGCCAGTCCATGCTCAGCACCACCCCAGGGTGCTCAGCAGAGACTCACTGGAATGAGTTTCACAACTGCTTACAAGTCAGATGGTTTCAGCACACATGCAAATTCCAGCGAATCTATACAGCTGCCTGGAGTTCTGTATTGAAAAGGGTTCTGGGGCTGCTTTGGGCTGTGTCGAGAAGAGATAGGTGATCCACTGGTGATGTCTGCCATGGGTAGAGGACTAGAAGGATTGCCAATGTCAAGAACCCGCCATTCCCTGGCTAGCTGACCACCAGAAATTGCTTCTGCCTAGTGAGCTGCTGCCATAAGTATCCCAGCCCTGGGGCCACCCTTCCTTCTCCCTACGTGTTTCTAGAATGTGACCCTTGACTGCCGGCCTGCCTGCTTTTGCTTCTGTCTCCAGATCATGCAGCTCCTCACCAAGGGCAACCGGCAGCGCACGCAGGAGCCCACGGCCACCAACAAGACGTCGTCCCGCTCGCACGCGGTGCTGCAGGTCACCGTGCACCAGCGGAGCCGTGGCGCGGACCTGGCAGAGGAAGTGCGCCTCGGGAGGCTCTTCATGGTGGACCTGGCAGGTTCAGAGCGGGCGGCCCAGGTCCGGGCTCTGACAGCCCCTGCCCTTTCAAATGTCATTGTGATCACTCACTTGGTGTCGGTCACCCTCGAGTCTGAGTGGGACCTTGTCCAGTCATATCTTCTGCAACCAGCACATCTTCACAGACCAGAAGAGGTGCCTGCTAAAGTGTTTGTTGAGGGAGTATTTTTTTTTTTGTACTAGGGATTGAACCCAGGGGCGTTCTACCTCTGAGCTACACTCCCAACCCTATTTTATTTTTTTATTTGGAAACAAGGTCTCACTAAGTTGCTGAGGATCTCGCTAAGTTGTTGAGGCTGTCCTCAAACCTGAGAGGCTCCTGTCTCAGCCTCCCAATTACTGAGATTACAGGTGTGCACAACCACGCCTGCCTGAGGGAAGGAAACTTAATAAGCACTGAACGAGTAAGCCCTTGAAACAACATTTATGGGGTCTTCCTGTGCTGCAGGCTCTCCCTGGGCCTGGAGGTGTAAGGATGAGTCTCACATGTGCTCACCCTCGCAGAGCTCCAAGCACCCAGGAGACGCGTGTGAGCAGATAGTTATATCCAGAGACGCATGTGCTCTGAGAGTTGGGGTTCACACAGAGGCTGTGGGAGCCAGAGAGCTGGAGGTGGGGTCTCAGGGCTAAGCCTGAAAGAGGCTTGAGGAACTGGGTGGAGTGCAAGGAAGGGCATTTCCAGCAGAGGGAACGGTGTGTGCAAAGCATGGCTGTGGGCAGGATGGTGCACTGACTAGGGGGTAAGAGGCTACAGGTCCTGCTCAGACAGCGCTGCTGGGCCCCAGCCCCAACGCCACTCTCGGGCTCCTGGCTCATCTGTTCTTGCTTCTTCTGTGGCTGGCTGTGGGTGCTGGGCTCCCTGGATGTTGCCCCAGTGGCCTGAGCGTTCCTTGAGGGCGGGGACCAGGCCAGGGCCAGGCCAGAGAAGGAGCTGATGGAAGCAGTGTGGGAACAACAGTATTATCAGCAAGTGTCACTCTTCACGCCTCTTTAACATGCCAGAAACTTAACGGTCCTAGTTCATGTAGCCCTCCCTGGTGCGGTCTGAGGGGGCAACCTCCCGCCTGTCACAATGTGAGGCTGTGGCTCAGGATGACGCGACCTGGCTATGCACAGAGGAATTCAGTGGTGGACTGAGCTTTGAACCAGGAGGCCTGGCCCCAGCCGCGCTTTGCTGGCTTTGGTCTTTCTCCTCTGCTATGCACCACCTGCTCTGTGTCTGTGGGGTCAGGATGACTATTCCTTCACTCACCCACCGCTCAGTTCCTGGCCCTTGGAGCCCAGGTGGCTGAAGCCGGCAGGGCCTGGACCAGTCATCTCTTTTTAAAATGTAGTGTATTGCTGGCACAGTGTTGCACACACCTGGAATCCCAGTACTTGAGAGGCTGAGACAGGAGGATTGCATGTTCAAGGCCAGACTCAACAGTTTAGTGAGACCCTCACCAACTTAGTGAGACCTGTTTCAAAATAAAAAATAAAATAAGGCCAGGGTGTAGCTCAGAGCCAGAATGTCTATGGGTTCAATCTACAGTACCACACACAATAAATACAATAAAAAATTACAAAAGGGCTGGGGAGCTCGGCCTGGTTGCACATGCCTGTAGGCCCAGTACTTGGGAGGCTGAGATGGTAGGACTGCAGGTTTGAGGCCAGCCTCAGCAATTTACCAAGACCCTCAGCAACTTAGCAAGACTTTAAAAAAAAAAAAAAGGCTGGGGATGTATCTTGGAGGTAGATTTCCCCTGGGTTTAAACCCTAATACCAAAAGAAAAAGGGGGGCTGTAGCTCAGAAGTAGAATGCCCCTAGGTTCATTCACCTGCAACACACAGAGACACATACACACACGATTGAGCACCTGCTGTGGCCAGGTGCCTGCAAGTGTCTGGGCTCTGGGGACATATGACCAACATACAACAAAGCCCTCATGGAGCTTGTGTTCTGTGGGGCAGGGGGTGAAATGACACTGAGCATATGATGAGACAGATAACCGCGGAGAGAGTGATTTGAAGGAAATGAATAGCATGACATGGGAAAGAGCAGAGGGCTGGGCCGTGTCTCCTCTCAGAGAGCCAGGTCCAGGTGCTCTCTGAGGAGACCTGCAGAGCCAGAGTCTCAGGGTGAGGGGGAGATCCTTCCTAGGCAAAACCCACATGCTCATAGTTTTATTATAAAACAAGTTGTTCCGTGTGGACTTCTCTCCAATCTGCGTTATGCCAGTTAATAATGAGCCTCTTTTCACATCAGTCAGTGCTCAGCACCCCTGGGAATGGCTGCATAGTACTCCACCTTAGAAGGCCCCAGGGACTCATGAGTATAAGCCTTTGCAGGACTGGGGTTGGATGAGGCCATTCCACCACCACCACCCCCACCCCGGGTCACGGGCCCCTCCCTGGGATCGGGGAGGGGGTAATGGGTAGGAACAAACCCAGAGTCCCCTGCTCAGCCCCTCTTCTCCCCTGTGCAGACTCAAAACCGAGGCAAAAGGATGAAGGAGGGCGCGCACATCAACCGCTCGCTGCTGGCCCTGGGCAACTGCATCAACGCGCTCAGCGAGAAGGGCGGCAGCCGCGCACAGTACGTCAACTTCCGGGACAGCAAACTCACACGCCTGCTGAAGGTGGGTGCTGCAGGCCAGGAGGGCCGCGAGGGCAGGTGGGCACAGCAGGTGATAGCTGTCTTTCAGAAGTTACCTGCCAGATGTAAGCCCAGTACTTGGGAGGCTGAGACAGGAGGATTGCAGGTTCAAGGACAGCATCAGCAATGTAGTGAGACTCTTAGCAACCTAGCAAGACCCTGTTTCAAAACAAAAAATATTAATAATATTTTTTTAAAAAGGGCTGGGGTTGTAGCTCTAAGGTGGAATGGCCCTGAGTTCAATCCCAGTACCAAAAAAAAGAAAGAAAGAAAGAAACAGTTACCTGCTAGAGCCAGTGCAGTTGTGCACACTTGTAATCCCAGTACTTGGGAGGCTGAGACAAGAGAATTGACTGCAGGTTCGAAGCCAGACTCAGCAACTTAGCGAGGCCCTGTTTAAAAAAAAAAAAAATTAAAAAGGGCTGAGTGTGTAGTTCAGAGGTAGAATGCCCCTGGGTTCAATCAATCCTCAATATCAAAAAGAAATATAAAAGTTACCTGACAGGAGAGAGCCTCAGACCTGGGTTTCAGGGCCCTTCCAGGAACATCAGAAGGCTAGAGAACACCACAGAAGCCATCTCTGGCACTGCCTCTCTCCCCGCTGAGTGTGGTTCAGCTTTGCATAAACCCCATGAAGCTCCATGAAGCTGCTGGCCCATCTCAACAGATGGCTTTGACATGAGAACCTTCTCAATGCCGTCACTTTGCTTTTGGGGGGCACTGGGGAGTGAACCTGGGAGCATTCTACCTTCAATCTACACCCCTAGCCCTTTAATTTAATTTTTTGTGGTATTAGGGATTGGACCCAGAGGCATTCTACCTCTGAGCTATACCCCCAGCCCTATTTTATCTTTCATTTTAACACAGGGTCTCACTAAGTTGCTAAGGGTTTCACTAAGTTGCTGAGGCTGGCCTGGAACCTGCGATCCTCCTGTCTCATTCTCCCAATTATTGGGATTACAGGCATGCACCATCACACCTGGCGCTGTCACCTTATTCTACAGCAAAGTGGGGTACAAATAAACAAATAGGTACCAGGTACAGTGACGCAAGCCTGTACTCCTAGTACACACCTGTACTTGGGAGGCTGAGACAAGAGGATCTCAGGTTTAAAGTCAGTGCATGCTAACTTAGCGTTTCAAATAAAATTGGGGTGGGGTGTAGCTCAGAGATGGAGCACTCCTGGGTTCAATCACCAGTACCACACAAATAAATAAATAAAAATTTAAAATTAGGCAAAGCAGTAAATAAATGTCCCTATAAATTTGATCTCTTGGTCTAATCTGCTCCTATCAGAGTGGAAGTCAGACAGGGTGGGCTGGAATGGATCCCCTTCATCCTGGGGTCACTGGCAGCCTTGGTCCTGGTATCAGTTGCCCTTTTCGGGGTTTGGTCCAGGCAAGCCTGGTGGTGGCTGGGGAAGGGCAGGCGCCCCTGGGCAGGTGGGGGCCGAGTGGCTCCCATCACCCCAATTCAGCAGCTTCAACCCGAGCAGGATGCCCTGGGCGGGAACAGCCGCACAGTGATGATCGCCCACATCAGCCCCGCCAGCACCAGCTTCGAGGAGTCACGGACCACACTGCTCTATGCCTACCGGGCGAAGAACATCAAGACGCGGGTAAGCCTGGCTGCTCACATGCCCGCCCACTCTGAATCATTCATTCACTAGCTCATTCACTCATTCACTCACTCCTAGGGGTGGCTGCCAAGCACCTTGGGTCTGCCTCCCGCATGGCCGCTCCTGGCTGGCAGCCTCTGTGCCCACTGCCATCGTTCAGAAGTGGGGAGATGAGATAAGGGCAACCCTCACAGAGACCGTCTCTGTGCCCACATCGGCCGTAGTCTCCTGTGGTGGTAGCAATGAGTTACTGAAAACCGGGTGACTTGAAACAACAAAAGCCAGGCATGGTGGTGCACGCCTGTAATCCCAGGACTTGGGAGGCTGAGACAGGACAATTGCAAGTTCGAAGCCAGCCTCAGCAACTTAGCAAGACCCTGTCTTAAACAAAATAAAATCGGGCTGGGGGTGTAGCTCAGAGGTAGAATACCCCTGGGTTCAATCCCCAGTACCAAAAAAAAAAAATACACTTGGTTGGTAGACTGAGACAGGAGGATTGCAGATTCAAGGCCAGCATCCAGTAACTTACTGTGACCCTGTTTCAAAAATAAAAAAATAGAGCCAGGCACACACCTGTATTCCCAGTTCTTGGGAGGTTCAGACAGGAGGATCCCAGGTTTGAGACTAGCCTCAGCCATTAAAAAAAAAAATGTAAAAAGGGCTGGGAGTGTAGCTCAGAAGTAGAATGCCCATGGGTTAAATCCCCAGGTCCACACACACACACACACACAAAGTACACTTGGCATTGGATGTAGGACCCACCCTAATTCAAGGTGTTCTTCTCATTTTGAGCTCCTTTTTTGTTGTTGTTACTGGGGTTTGAACCCAGGGGCATTCTACCTCCAAGGTACACCCCCAGCCCTATTTTATTTTTTTTATTTCGAAACAGGGTCTCACTAAGTTGCTGAGGCTGGCCATGAACCTGCAATCCTCCTGTCCCAGCCTCCCAAGTATTGAGATTACAGGCATGTGCCACCACACCCAGCTTCAGGGTCCTTAATTACACCCAAAAGACCATTTTCTGAAATAAGGCCACACGCATAGGCTCTGGGGTTCGGACGTGGACCCCTCTTTCTTTGGGGCAGGCAGGGCTGTACGCTCTCTCTGTTGTTTATTTCTTCTCGCAGCAGTGCTAGGTGGTGGGTCCTATTATTCCCATTTTATAGACTGGATAGCCGAGGCACAGGGAGGGATAAAGCAACTCTCCAACCTTCCAGAGCTGGGACTGGGGAGCCAGGTGGCCTGGCCCAGCCTCACGCCCTAAACCACCGTGCGGTCTGTCTACACAGCAGCGCTTAGTCCAAAGCACCTGTCTCTGAAGGTGAATGAGAACTCTGTGAGATACTGCATGGTCACTGCTTCATACGGTGACTGGCGCATAGTGGTTGACAAGTGATAGGATTTAATTTATTATTATTATTGCTTTTTTTGTTTGTGGTACAGGAGGTTGAACTCAGGGGTGCTCTACCTCTGCGTCACACCCCCAGTCATATATTTTTTTTTTTATTGAAACAGGGGCTTGATAAATTGCTGAGTCTGGCCTCAAACCTTTGATCCTCCTGTTCTAGCTTCCCAAGTATTGGAATTACAAGTGTGTGCCATTGCACCTGGCTTATTATCACTTGTTAATAAACGTGATGAGCCCTTCCTAATGCTCAGCTCTGAGCTGGGCACCAATAATTAAATAAAAGGGAGTATCTTCTCTCTCTCTTTTATAGTACTGGGGATTGAACCCAGGGGGATTCTACCTCTGAGTTATACCCCCAGCCCTTTTTATATTTATTTATTTATTTATTTATTTATTTATTTATTTATTGCAGTACTGGGGGTTGAACCCAGGGGCATTCTACCTCCGAGCTACACCCCCAAGCCTATTTTTTTTATTCTTTATTTTGAAACAGGGTCTCATTAAGTTGCAGAGGGTCTCACTAAGTAGCTGAGGCTGGCCGCGAACCCAGATCCTCTGGTCTCAGCCTCCCAAGTACTGGGATTACAAGCGTGCGCCACCACTCCTGGCTTTTTTTTTTTTTTTTTGCTGTACCGGGGATTGAACACAGGGGCGTTCTACCTCTGCGCTACACCCCCGGCCCTATTTTTTTATGCTTTATTTTGAAACCGGGTCTCATGAAGTTGCGGAGGGCTTCACTAAGGAGAGAGAGAGAGACAGGGAGAGAGAGAGCGAGAGCTGAGGCTGGCCGCGAACCCTGATCCTCCGGTCTCTGCCTCCCAACGTACTGGGATTACAAGCGTGCGTCACCATGCCCTGCTTATTTTTTGTTTTTGAAACAGGATCTCCCTAGGTTGCTGAGAGTCTCTCTAAGTTGCTGAGGCTGGCCATGAACCTTCGATCCTCCTGTCTCAGCCTCCCAAGGCCTGGGATTACAGACATGCGCCACTACACCCAGCAGTTTCTGCTCTCACATAGCTCTGAGCTTAGCAGTGGGGGAAGGAGGGGAGCAGGTATTCACCCTGAACTCACACTGTGGTCTGTGCTGTGTGTGAGGACCGCAGGCTGCTATAGGGAAAAATAACAGAGAAGATCCAACTTAGAGAGTCTTCAGTCAAGACAGTGGGATGGGCGAGGTCTTCTGAGGTGGCCATATGGAAGCTGAGCCCAAGAGGCAAGCATGAGGCCGACAGATAGAGGCCACTGTGTGGCAGCTGCTAAGCTTATAGTGTGTATGTCCTGTGACTCAGAATTTAACCCCTCCTGGCCTACCAGAGAGAAATGGCACCCCATGAAAAGCAACCCAAAACAGCAGCTACAGCCCGATGCCATTTATATGAACATCCACACCCATGCCTACACTAATACACAAACCAAGTACCTCTCTAGACACATGGATGAGCTCAAAACTGCAAGGAAAGAGATGGAGAGATGCATGTCAAAATGATAGCAATGATTACTGTTGGGGGTGAGTGTGTGTGTGTGTGTGTGTGTGTGTGTGTGTGTGTGTGTGTAAAATGCTCAAGGATGGAACCCAGGGACATTCTGCCTCTGAGCTACACCACAAGCCCTTTTTATTTTTTATTTTGAAACAGAGTCTCAGCCGGGTGTGGTGGCGCATGCTTATACTCCCAGTACTTGGGAGGCTGAGACAGGAGGATCCGGGTTTGCAGCCAGCCTCAGCTACTTAGTGAGGCCCTCTGCAACTTAGTGAGACCCTGTTTCAAAATAAAGAATAAAGAAAAAATAGGGCTGGGAGTGTAGCTCAGAGGAAGAATGCCCCTGGGTTCAATCCCCAGTATTGCAAAAAAAAGAAAGAAAGAAAGAAAGAAAGAAAGAAAGAGAGAGAGAGAGAGAGAGAGAGAAAGAAAGAAAGAAAGAAAGAAAGAAAGAAAGAAAGAAAGAAAGAAAGAAACAGAGTGTCACTAAGTTGCTGAGGGTTTCACGAAATAGCTGAGACTGGCCTCAAACCTGTGATCCTCCTGTTTCGGCCTCCCAGGTACTGGAATCACAGGTGTGTGCCACCACACCGGACTGTATTTGTTCTTTTGTGTCTGAGCATAATGTCCTCAAGGCTCATCCATGTGGTCAGAATTTTTAAGGCTGAATAGTAGTGATTTGAAGTTTAAAACATAGATGTGTTTATACATCATCTCTCGGATGTGTCTTTTGGGCGAGGGGCAGCTCCTGCCGGGTCTCACCTTGGCTGTGTGTCCTCTGCTAGGTCAAGCGCAACCTACTGAATGTCTCCTACCGCATCGCGCAGTACACGGATGTCATCTCAGACCTGCGCGGGGAGATCGAACACCTCAAATCAAAAATCGAGAAGCAAGAGAAGGAGAAGAAAAGCAAACCTGGGAGCCCCGATGTACAAGGTAGTGCTGAGCGCAGCCTGGTGCCTTCTGCAGGCCCTGGTGGCTCTGTCCCCTCCCCGGGCTCTGGTCAATGTCCCTGTCTCAGGTGCCCTTGCTTCTCCAGCCTGAGCACATGGTGCGGGTCTGCTCGGCATCTGCATCCAGAGAGTGCTTTGGTGACCCTGCTGTGGGCTTGTCCTGACTCGGCCACTACCTCACCAGGAGCCCCTGACTACAGCTTCAATTTCCTCACCTGTAAAATGTGGGGATTATATTATTTTCTGCTTTTTTTTCCTTCCTTCCTTCCTCTCTCTCTCTCTCTCTTCTTTCTCTCTCTCTCTCTCCCTCCCTCCCCCCCCTCTCTCTCTTTCTTTCTGTACTGGGGATTGAACCCAGGGCATTCTACCTCCGAACTACACCCCCAGCCCTATTTTATTTTTTTCTTTTGGAAACAGGGTCTCACTTGGTTGATGAGAGTCTCACTACTTACTGAGGCTATCCTTGAACCTGTGATCCTCCTGTGTCAGCCTCCCAAGTACTGGGATTACAGGAGGATTGCAGGTTCAAGACCACGCCTGGCTTCTTTTCTTTTCTTTCTTTCTTTCTTTTTATCTTTGTGTGTGTGTGTGTGTGTGTGTGTGTGTGTGTGTGTGTGTGTGTGTTGAGGGGGAGGTACCGGGGATTGAACCCAGAGACATTCTACCATTCCACCTCTGAGGTATACCCACAGCCCTTTTTAATTTTTGTTTTGAAACAAGGTCTCACTAAATTGCTGAGGCTGGCCTCGAACCTGCGATCCTCCTGTCTCAGCCTCCCAAGTACTGGGATTACAAGCATGCACCACCATGCCCAGCTATTGCAATACTTTTAGGTTTACAAAAAAAGTTGTGAAGACAATACATTCAAGTTTCCAGTTTTCCAAATGTTTGCATCTAATGCCTTTTAAAATGTAAACTGGGTGTGGTGGGGCAGACTTGTAATCCCAGTACTTGGGAGGCTGAGACAGTAGGATCCAGGCTTGCAGTCAGCCTCAGCTACTTAGTGAGGCCCTCCGCAACTTAGTGAGACCCTGTTTCAAAATAAAGAATTAAAAAATGGGCTGGGGGTATAGCTCAGAGGTAGAATGCCTCTGGGTTCAATCCCCAATACCGCAAAAAAAAATGTTGAGGTGAAATCAAGCATTTTAAGGTGAGCACTCCAGTGGCCTTCTGTCCGTTTATAGTTTTGTGTAGTGTCCACCTCTACCCAGCTCAGAAACACTTCCATTGCCCCAGAGCAACCCCCCACGCCCATGAGGTCCCACTTGCTCTGCAAGTGAGTTTTATTCAAGCCTTCACCTCCGTCTGGAAGCATATCATAGTATACTTCAAATGATAAAACTAGAACTTCAGATGACAAAACTCATCAATAAGTTAAGAAGAGACCTCAGGAACACCTCCTTCAGTCAGGTGAGGTAGTGCACACCTGTAATTCCAGTACTTGAGAGGCTGAGACAGGAGGATTGCAGGTTCAAGACCAGCCTCAGCAACTTAGCGAGGCTCTCAACTTAACAAGACCCTATTTCCAAAATTAAAAAATAGGGCTGGGGGTGTAGCTTGGAGGTAGAATGCCCCTGGGTTCGATCCCCCAGTGCCGCACACACAAAAGAAAAAAGGAAAGAAAGAACACTTGTGTCAAAGTCAAGTCCCACAGGCCTGTGCACCCACACGTACAAGCACGTTCTTTTGCTTTGTTAGGAAGATAGGTTTTACCAAAATTTATAAATGAGTTCTAAAATCACTAAGAAAGAGCAAACAAGCTGGGCGTGGTGACACACACCTGTAATCCCAGTACTTGGGAGGCTGAGACTGGAGGATTGCAGGTTCGAGGACAGCCTCAGCAATTTAGTGAGATCCTGTTTCACATAAAAAATAAAATAGAGCCGGGCGTGGCGGCGCATGCTTGTAATCCCAGTACTTTGGAGGTGGAGACCAGAGGATCCGGGTTCGCGGCCAGCCTCAGCTCGCGCACACGCACGCGCGCCCACTCTCTCTCTCTCTCTCCCTGTCTCTCTCTCTCTCTCTCTCTCTCTCTCTCTCTCTCTCTCTCCTTAGTGAGGCCCTCTGCAACTTCATGAGACCCGGTTTCAAAATAAAGTATAAAAAAATAGGGCCGGGGGTGTAGCGCGAAGGTAGAACACCCCTGGGTTCAATCCCCGGTACCGCAAAATAAAATAAAATAATAAAATAAAATAAAATAAAATAAAATAAAATAAAATAGGGCTGGGAGTGCAGCTCAGAGGTAGAATGCCCCTGCGTTCAATCCCCAGCATGAAATAAATAAAATAAAAATGGCAAAGCTCTGAATAGGCAGTTCTCAAATGCATTCGGAAGCAGAGATGCAGATTGAAGTAATTTTCACTTCTCAGCCTAGCTAAAATTAAAATGTCAGGTAATAGGAAATGCCTATTAAATGGAGTAAAATAGGGTAAGCCAGGCGTGGTGGTGCATGCCTGTAATCCCAGTATTTGGGAGGCTGAGGCAGTAGGATCACAGGCCAGCCTTAGCTACTTAGCGAGACCCTGTTTCAAAATAAAAATAAAAAGCACTGTGGGTGTAGTTTGGAGGTAGGGTGCCCATGGGTTCAATCCCCAGTACCCCCCCTCCATAGAGTAGAGTTAAGCGAGGAAATGATAGCCTTAATGTTCTTGGGAGTGTGTGTTACCGAGGCCCATTGAGCAGCGTCCCCTGAAACTTAGCACAGGCCAGCCAGTTCACCCTCCAGCCCTCCCAGCGAGAGCAGGCGCCCCTGTGCTCAGGGAGACCGGGAGCGGAGAGCCCCAAGGAGCGCATCTCAGGGCTGGGATAGCAGGCTGGGGCGCAGTTCCTGGAGTATGCTCGGCAGCTGTCACAGAGGACGAGGTGGGCGATGGTGCAGAGAGGCAGCCCCCAGACTAAAGGCTGGGGGAGACAGCAAGTGAAGGAAGAGGGGCTGTGTCCAATGCCATTTATATGAACACTCAGAGCCAAACCCACAAAACCTTCCCTGTCTCTCTAGACGCACATGTATGTTTGCAACTGCACGGAGAAAGATCTTGAAGGGTGCACAATAAAATGACAGCCATGGTTACTGGTGGGGAGGGTGTGATCAAATGGTCAAGAGGGACTTTTAGCTCCCCCCCACCTCTACTGTGCGTTGAACTCGGAGGCATTCTACCACTAAGTTACATACCCAGCCCCTTTTATTTTTATTTTTAAATTTAATTTAATATTTTTGTAGACTAGGGATTGAACCCAGAGGCATTCTACCACTGAGCTATGCCCCTAGCCCTTTTTTAAATTTTTTGTTTTGAAACATGATCTCACTAGGTTGCTGAGAGTCTCACTATGTTGCTGAGGCTGGCCTCAAACCTGCAATCCTCCTGTGTCATCCTCCCACCCTTTTTATTTCTTTATTTTGAGACAGGGTCTTGCTAAGTTGCCTAGGTTGGCCTCAAACTTTCCATCTCCCTGCCTCAGCCTCCCGGAGTCCCTGGGATTATAGGAGTGTGCCACTGCACCCAGTAAGCTTGATGTAGTATTTGAGTTTTTATTTATTTATTTTTTCTGGTACAAGGGATTGAACCCAGGGGTGTTCTATATCCTAGCTACACCCTCAACCTTTTTTTTTCTTATTTTGAGACAAGTTCTCGCTAGTTTGCTGAGGATCTCCCTAAGTTGCTGAGACTGGCTTTGAACCTGCAATCCTCCTGTCTCAGCCTCCCAAGTAGCTGGGATTACAGGCATGTACATGCTTGATTTGAATTTTTATAATAAAAATATGTTCTCATATTACTTGTGTAACTACAATGGTTGCTCTGTATCTCAGAACTGGTTCCAGATACCCCAGATAGCCAAATCCTTAGGTGCTCAAGTCCCTAATATTAAATGATGTAGTATTTGCATATAACCTACACAATCCTCTGGTATACTTTATTTTTTAATTTTAATTTTTTTTTTTTTTAGACGGAGTCTGGCTATGTTGCCTAGGCTGGTCACAAACTGCTGGGCCTGAGTGATCCTCCTGCCTCAGCTTCCTGAGTAGCTGAGACTACAGGTGCACCCCACCATGCCCAGTTTGTAGCCCCTATTCCCACACTTACTTCCTCCCCCAGCTATGAGTCTGGGGGCCACTTGTCTGCACCATGGCCCACCTCATCCTCTGTGACAGCTGCTGAGTGTCCACAGGAGCCACACCACAGCTGGCTCCTCCCAGCCCCGAGATGTGCACCTTGGGGCTCTCTGGTCACAGCCTCCCTGAGCACAGGGGCGCCTGTTCTCACTGGGAGACTTGGAGGGCGCGGATTCTGTTGGTGCAGGAGGGCAAAGGGAACTCGAGGAAGAGGTGCTGTGGCTGATGACAGCTAAGACCCACTGGCCAGTGGGACTTGGGGTGGGGTGGGGTAGGAAGTGGGGTTGTTGTAGAGAATTCACTAAGCCCGGTGATAACCAAGAAGCTTGGGCTTCTGGGGCCAGGGGTCAACCAGGAGCATGCCATGATGGCTTCTCTCTGCTGTCTCTTAGTGGGGCTGGTCTTAGGTGGTCTGGAGTAGGGAGGAAGGCAGGGTGGTCCTCTGGTGCCCTGAGATTGTGACAGGTTCCCCTTAGGTCCTACTGTGCTATGGGACACTAGTGTGTAGTGACTAGATTGTCATTCCTTCCAGCTTTTTCCAGGGTTCTAAATCTCCCCCAACCTTGTTTAAATGGCCACAGTGACTCACTTGGTCTAGACGTTATGATTGATTTCACCTGTCCAGACTGCCTGCATTCAGGGAGAGGGTTGCTTGTGACCACTGCCCTCCAAGCAGGTGACAAACTGCGTATGTCCAGGGAGGAACTACCCACTGAGGCAGGTGGGAAGACCGTTGATGAGGGCCTCCGGGTGTAGCTTGGTGGGAGAGCACTTGCTTGCCTCTCATGCACACGGCCTTGGGTTAGATCCCCAGCAGCACAAAAAACAAAAACAACCAGCTGGCTTTGGTGGCCCACGCCTGTAATCCCAGTACTTGGGAGGCTGAGAGAGGAGGATCGCAAGTTTGAGGCCAGCCTCAGCAATTTAGCGAGACCCTGTTTCAAAATAAAAAATAAAAAATGGGCTGAGGGGCAGGCATGGTGGTACATGCCTATAATCCCAGTACTTGGGAGGCTGAGACAGAAGGATTGCAAGTTCAATGCCAGCCTTAGCAACTTAGTGAGGCCCTCAACATCTTAGTGAGACCCTGTTTCAAAGTAAAAAATAAAATAGGGCTGGGGGTACAGCTCAGAGGTAGAATGCTCCTGAGTTCAATGCCCAGTACACACACACACACACACACACACACACACACACACACACACACAGCTGGGGGTATAACTCAGAGGAAGAATGTCCCTGGTTCAATCCCCAGTACCAAAACAAACAAACAAACAAACAAACAAACAAAGAAAACATTGATTGATTACTGCTCAACCATTAGGTAGGAATTTACAGCAGGAAACAATAGGATAAGCATAGGTTTGCTCCTGCTCTGGGAAGCTCACAGTCTAGCTAGAAGGACAGGCAGGTACGAAGCATCCATCACAACGTCACCCAATTACAGACACGCAGAGGACTGTGACGGAGAAGCCAGGGTGTCATCAGAGTGGTGAAAGATAGATCTGGAGTGGGTCTGGCAGGGTTTGTGTGTGTGTGTGTGTGTGTGTGTGTGTGTGTATGTGTGTGTGTTACTAGAGATTGAACCCAGGGGCATTTACCTCTGAGCTATACCCCCAGCCCTATTTTATTTTTATTTTGAACAGGGTCCCACTAGGTTGATGAGAGTCTCACTACTTGCTGAGGCTGTCCTCGAACCTGCAATCCTCCTGTCTCAGCCTCCCAAGTACTGGGATCACAGGCGTGCGCCACCACACCCAGCTCTCTGGCAGGGTTTTGGTGAAAAAGTAAGGTCTGAGCTGAAGTAGCCAGCCCAGCTGCTCCCTTCTTTGAATTCCTTCTGAAATGAAGGTAGCTTGACCTAAAACCAGGCAAGAGGGTGGGGGTTTAAATCCCTCTAAATTATCCGTCCATCTACTCCTCTGTCTACCCACTTACCTACCCATCCTCCCACCCACCCATCCTCCCACCCACCCATCCTTCCATAGCCATTCGTCTGCACATCCATCTACCCGTCCATCTTCCACCCATCCACACATGTGTACCAAGCCCCTCCATGGACCAGACCTCACTGGGTGTGTGAGCATGGGGTTCAGTGCTGGCCTCGCTGGCACTGTTCTTGGTACAGCTGCCCCCCTTCCTGCCTGCAGTCACCATTGCTCCCCATGACGCAGAGGAGGACAGCCGCCTGCAGATGAACAAGATCCGGGCACAGCTCATCGGGGCCTTCAAGGAGCAGATGGAGATGCGGCGCAGCCTGGTGGAGCTGGAGAATACCAACATCGAGCTGCACATCGACATGTCTCGCCACCTGCTGACCATTGCAGAGTGAGTGTCCCTGCCTGCCGACACCACCCAGACCCAGCACTGTCCTCCCCAGCAGGCGAGGCCCACAGGGAGCAGCGGGGACCACTGGCGGGAACCACTTTTTTGACTACTCTCCAGCCACCCTCTACTGTCTGCAGGTGCCTAAGAGACTTTAGCCAAGGCGCTTCTGTGCCCATCCCTCCCCTGCTCCTCGGTGGCTGAGCTGGGCCAAGTGGGAGAAGCTTTCCAGACCCCTTTGCTCTCACACAGGCTGGGGTTCAGTGCCCGCCCTGATGTTGGCTAGGATCAACACCGATTATGGAAGGGGATGTTGAGGCTCAACACATCTCCCAGGCCACGGCTCTTTCTCCTACTGCATGTGTGATCCCTGCCTGTCCCTATTGAGGGCAGAGTCACCACGTATGGAGAGACTGGCTGTGGCATCCAGTATCCACTCCAGGACACATTTAGGGGTGAAAGGGGCAACAGGCATCCCTGGACAAGCTAGAATACACAGTCACATGCTTACCAGTAATTTATTTTAATTTATTTTTTCTTTTTTTTTTGATACTGGGGATTGAACTCAAGGATGCTCTACCACTGAGCTACATCCCCAGCCTTTTTATTTTATTATTATTATTTTTGATACTAGAGATTGAACCTAGGGGCATTCTATCTCCAAGCTACACCCCAACCCTTTTGATTTTTTATTTTAAAACAGGGTCTTGCTAAGTTGCTGAGGGTCTTGCTAAATTGCTGAGGCTGGCCTCGAACCTGCCATTTTCCTGTCTCAGCCTCCCAGGTACCAGGATTATAGGCATGTGCCACTATGCCTGGCTTCCTTTTTTTATATTATTTAAAAATTTTATTTATTTATTTATTCATTTTTGTGGTACTGGGGATTGAACTCAGGAATATTCTACCTCTAAGCTACAGCCCTAGCCTTTTTTATTTTTTGTTTTGAAACAGTGTCTCACTAAATTGTGGAGGGCCTTGCTAAATTGCTGAGGCTGGCCACAAACCTATGATCCTCCTGTCTCAGCCTCCCAAGTACTGGGATTACAGGTGTGTGCCACCATGCCTGGATCCTTTTTTATTTTTTGAGACGGGTCTCACTAAGTTGCTGAGGCTAGCTTCAAAGCTGAGATCCTCCTGTCTTAGAGTCCCAAGTACTGGAATTACAGCCACCACACCCGGCTCACTTATAGATAATTTATTTATTTTTATTATTATTTTTTTGTACTGGGAATTGAAACCAGGGACATTCTATCTCTGAGCTATATATCCCCAGTCCTTTTTATTTTTTATTTTTGAGATAGGGTCTCCCTAAATTGCTGAGGCTGGCCTCAAACCTGCAATCCTTCTGTTTTAGCCTCCCAAGTACTGGGATTATCACATATAGATTATTTATTCATTTATTTAGTTGAGGTATTGGGGATTGAACACAGGGGCATTCTACCTTGAGCTATACCCCCAGCCCCATTTTATTTTTTCTTTTGAAACAGGGTCTAACTAAATTGCTGAAGGCCTCACTAAATTGCTGAGTCTGGCCTCAACTTGAGATCCTCCTGTCTCAGCCTCCCAAGTACTGAAATTTTAGTACTCTGCTCCCAGTTCTACCCATGTTTCTCCTCCTCCTCCCTTCCCTTGTTTTTTTTCTTCTCCATCCCCCACCCCCCAATTACACAAACAGTACAAGACTTATGTTAGAGGAATTCTAAATATTAAAAACGTGCTCATTCCAGTGTGGTGGTGCACGCCTGTAATCCTAGTTTGGGAGGCTGAGACAGGAGGATCATGGGCTCAAGGCCAGTGTGCAGTAACTTAGTGAGACCCTGTTTCAAAAGAAAAACAAAATAGGTCTGTGGGTGTAGCTTGGAGGTAGAACCCCCCCCCCGGGTTTAATCCCCAGTACCAAAAAAAAAAAACAAGCAAAAAACCAGGAAAGTGCTCCCAATCTCATTCCCTTCTGGCCAGACATCTGCTTATCTCCCTCCATCCTCCTTTCCTGCATGGTCTCATTAAGTTGCAGAGGGCCTCACAAGTTTCTGAGGCTGGCCGCGAACCTGTGATCCTCCTGTCTCACTCTCCCAAGTACTGGGATTACAAGCATGTGCCACCACGCCTGGCTGGAGTTGGTGTTTAGTGGGTGCAGAGTTTCTCATTAGGATGATGAAAACGTTCTGGAGTCGGATGCTGCTGGTGGTGCTTGCCCAAGAGAAATGCAGTCATGTGCCACATAGTGACATTTCAGTCAATGATGGACCAATGGACCACACATACCATGCCCGGCCTCTGCTCCATTTTTATGCCCACACCTGTGAGATGGCCATCTAGGGCCAAGAGGGTTCTGGGACCAGAGGTGCCAAGACTCTCAGCCCCGGTGCTGCTTACACTCTGACCCCTCTGTCATGGCTACAGCTGGGAGCGAGAGAAGACCCACCACCATGCTCACAGGGACAGGGGCGAGCCAGAGAAGGACGAGGAGCCTGCAGATGCCTACGGGGATGAGGGAGAGTCCGCGGAGCCACATGAAGTGGCTCTGGCCCGAGAGGAGGTCAACCTGCTTTTAGCTGAGCAGCGGAAAACGGCGGCCCTCAAGGTGAGTGAGAGGTACCCGCAAGTTCATTGTCATGGAGATAGCGCTTATTGATCAGTGGTGGGGTGGGTCCTTTGTGAACATCAGCTCATTGGGTCAAGAAAGACCAATCACGACCATTTTAGAGACTAGAAAACTGAGGCTCAGGTATATTAGCCCTGGAGGGCAGGAGGAGCAGAGCTGGGACTTGACCTGGGTTGGACCTAAGGCCTGTGCCCTCTTTGCGGAGTTATGGCTGCACCAGGGCGCTGCAGGGCCAGCGTGCAGGGCAGGAGACCAGAGGCTGTGGGAATGGGCGGGCATGACGTGTGGTCCCCGCCCCGCCGGCTGTGGATGGAGCCTGGCATGGCAAAGCCTCCAGTTCCGTCCCCTTGCAATCCCCCTGTGAGCTCAGTCCTCCCCCAGTCTGGCCTTGGGCATGTGGTTTGAGGACCAGGGCACAGCCAGAAGGAAGCCACACTCCAGTTCCTCTCTGGAGAAGGAAGTCTTTTCACATTTGTGTTTCCTGAGAAGAGCTAGTTATTTATATGAGCTATTTCTGTAATAGCTGGTTACCTAATAGTTTCACTTCAGAAAAACTGCAGAACTGGAGCATCTCAGAAGCTCCGGGGCAGCCAGGGAAGCTGGGCTCTATGGCAGCTCATCAGCCCAACACTTGCCGGGTGTTTCCAAGCAAGAGCAAAAAGTGTCTGATGAGGTCATGTTGTTAAAAGCAGGCAGGATCTTAAAAGCTCTGTAACCAAACCAAGAACCTCTTAATATTATTACATCTGCCTGCAGCAATTTGGACATCGTGTAGTTTCACTTCAAAATTAAAGGTTGGATTTCCTCTGACTTTTTTTTTTTACTAGGTATTGAACCCAGGGGCATTCTACCTCTATGCTATACCCCCAGCCATTTTTATTTTTTATATTATTATTATTGTTGTTGTTGTTGTTTGTGGTACTGGGGATTGAACCCAGGGGTATTCTACCTCTGAGCTACACCCCCAGTCCTATTTTATTTATTATTTTGAAACAGGGTCTCACTAAATTGCTGAGGGTCTCACTAAGTTGCTGGGGCTGGTCTTGAACCTGGGATCCTCCTCAGCCTGTCTCAGCCTCCCAAGTGTTGGGAGGCATGCAGCACCACACCCGGCTCCTTTGCCCTTTAATCTTTTTTTTTTTTTTCGGTACCAGGGATTGAACCCAGGGGCATTCTACCTCTGAGCTATACCCCCAGCCCTATTTTTTGTACTTTATTTTGAAACCGGGTCTCACGAAGTTGCGGAGGGCCTCACTGAGTAGCTGAGGCTGGCCGCACACCAGGGGATTCGAGGTTACTGGGATTACAAGTGTGCGCCACCACGCCCGGCTCCTTTACCCTTTAAAAAGAAGAAAAATGCCTTTTACTTGAGTCAGTATTGTGCACCAATAAGAAAGCACAACCTTCAAGATCCAAACCCAAATCCAAATCCAAATATGAATCAGGGTGACGCTCACCTATAGTCCCGCTACTTGAGAGGATGAGACAGGAGGATCACAGGTTCCAGGCCAGCCATAGCAACTTAGCAAGAGCCTCAGCTACTGAGAGAGACCCTGATTCAAATTAAAAAAATAAGCCAGGCATAGTGGCACATGCCTGTAATTCCAGTACTTGGGAGACAAACAGGAGGATTGCAAGTTCAAGACCAGCTTCAGCAACTTAGTGAGACTCTTAGCAACCTAGTAAGACCCTGTTTCAAAAAAAAAATTTAAAAAGAGGGCTGCAGGTATAGCTCGGAGGTAGAATGCCTTTGGGTTCAATCCCTAGTACCACACACACACACAAAAAAAAAGCTAAATATGAATATTGATGTGTGACAAAGTCTGCGAATGATGAGTCTGTTACTTGACTAATTAGTTAACAGTTAATCAAATATAAATCAATGTTAAATGTCCAGATAATGCCAGGCCCCAGGGACCTAACGATGAAGGAGACACATTCTATGCCTTGAGCTCACAACCTAACAGGAAGAGGTGAAAATGAACTTTGTCTGTGGTTCGGTGTGGCTGCCCAGCAACACTGGCCACAGGCATGGGATGCTAGTGAGCCAGAGGAGGGGCTGTTGGTTCAGCCCTGGAGCCGGGAAGGACTTCAGGGGGAAGGACTTCTAGGAACGGTGCCTAAGAGGAGGAGAGCAAGATCTTGCTAGGGGTGCTAGACCAGTTCCTCCAAGGCAGTCAGTCCTTTGTCAATCCGAGATCAAGAAGGTAGCCAGAGCCAGCCATGATGGTGCACACTTATAATCTCAGTACTTGGGAGGCTGAGACAGGAGGATCACAGGTTCAAGGCCAGCCTCAGCAACTTAGCAAGACCCTGTCTGAAAATAAAAAAATAATGCTTGGCATGGTGGCACATTCCTGTAATCCTAATACTTGGGAGGCTGAGATAGGAGGATCACAGTTTTGAGGCCAGCGAGGGGTAACTTAGCGAGACCCTGTTTCAAAATAAAAACTAAAGAGGGCTGGGGGTATAGCTCAGAGGTAGAGCCCCCTGGGTTCAGTCCCCAGTACCACACACACACAAAGCATCACAATTCCAAAAACAGGACACATGGTTAGTACAGGGAATGGTTGCCCAGTCTCAGAGCCAATCGCCACGTGTCTTCTGGGTACAACTGGCAAACCTTGGCCTGAAGGCATGAGCAGCAGTGGCTGGCAGGGTCCCCGTGTCCTGCCTGAGTTCCCAGTTTCTCCTCAGGCTGGGCTGGAGAAGCGCCTGGCCCATGCCAAGCAGAAGGCCTCACAGATGGAGAAGCTGCTGCCCAAGCAGGTGACCAACGAGGACCAGCGGGAGGTGCTGCGGCTGCTGTGCAGGGCCCACAAGCTGGAGGTGGAGAACACGGAGCTGCAGGCGGACAACCTGTGCCGGAAGAACCTGCTGTGCCAGAAGGACTTCGTGATCCAGCGCTACCACCAGCACCGGCTGCTCTGTGAGCAGGTCATCCAGGAGCAGCGGCAGCTGATGCAGGGTGAGGCTGGCCCCGGGACACTGGCTGTCATTGTCACTTTCTGGCTGGGGGAGTCTGTGCTGTTGGAGCACACCTGTAATCCCAGTACTTGGGAGGACGAGATAGAGGATTGCAGGTTCTAGGCCAGCCTCAGCAACTTAGCAAGAGTCCCAGCAACTTAGTGAGACCCTGTTTCCAAATAAAAAGGGCTGGGGGTGGAGCTAAGAGATAGAATGCCCCTGGGTCCAATATCCAGTACCAAAATAAATAAAAATAAAATACAAAAACATAGAGATAATAATATGCCAGAAAAACCTATTTTGTGTGTGTGTGTGTGTGTGTGTGTGTGTGTGTGTTACTGGGGATGGAACCCAGGGGCAGTCTACCTCTGAGATTCACCCCCAGCCCTAATTTTTTTTTTTTTTTGCGGTACTGGGGATTGAACCCAGGGGCATTCTACCTCTGAGATACACCCCCAGTGCTAGTTTTTATTCTTTATTTTGAAACAGGGTCTCACTAAGTTGCAGAGGGCCTAAGTAGCTGAGGCTGGCCGTGAACCCAGATCCTCCTGTCTCAGCCTCCCAAGTACTGGGATTACAAGCATGTGCCACCACGCCCGGCTACCCCCAGCCCTAATTTATTTTTATTTTGAAACAAAGTTTTGCTAGGTTGATGAGAGTCTCACTACTTGCTGAGGCTGTCTTTGTACCTGCGATCCTCCTGTCTCAGCCTCCCAAGTTTTGGGATTACAGGTGTGTGCTACCATGCCTGACTTCAGAAAAATCTCTTCTATCAGGTTGAAATATTTGCCTTCAAAGATACTGTCTCCCCCCCCCCTTTGTGGTAATGGGGACTAAACTCAATGGTGTTCTACCTCCAAGCTATACTTCTATCCCTTTTTAATTTTTTTTTGAAACAGGGTCTCTCTAAGTTGCTGAGGCTGTCCTCAAACCTGCAATTCTCCTGTCTCATCCTTCCAAGTACTGGCATTACAGGTGTGTGCCACTGCGCCCAGCTAATGATCCCATCTTTTAACAGGTGGTGAATGTTTTGCCTAGTTTGGGGGGTGAGGTGGGGGTGTCCTGCCCGTGTAACCCCTGCTCTCCTGGCTCCTACAGACAGTGGCATCCTGGTGCCAGAGCCCCTGGACACGCGGTACCGGCTGTACTCCCGTGAGCTGGGTGAGGGCACGCTGGACCGCCTGCTGCTGCTGCACTCTGTGGTGTCCAGCTCTCTCCGGGTGAGTCCGGCCTGCCAGCCACAGCTCGCACTGGCCTGGGGCTCAGGCCAGGGTCCTCCCATCCTATCCTGCTGGCCTCTGGGTCCTGCTTGTGCTGGCCCCCATGAAATGCAAGAGGAAACTTGGAAACACCCACAAACCAGCTGCCTAGAGCCAGAGCCACTGGGTAGAGGCTGGGCTGAGCTGCAGGCAGGTTTGAGGACAAGATGACCTGGCCGGGCCCTGAAGACCATGGCTTGGCCAGAGGTGGTGGAGGAGGACTGGGCCACTCCACCCTGCCTCCCGTCACATATCTGGTCCTTGGCTATTGGCAGGGATTTTCCAGGAGGAAAAAGTCCATGGAGAGGAGTCCTGAGATTCCTGGGCAGAGGACCATTGCCTTAGTGACCCGGAGAGGCGTCCCCTGGGGACCCTCAGGGAGATCTCAGTGTTAGGTCTTGCAGGCTTCCTGCTGGCAGGAATGGGCACTGGTACTGCCTGGAACGTACTGGGGAGAGGGCTGCGAGGTGGCCTCTGCATTCACTATTCAGCATGAATGCCCTGGATGGGGCCTGGTGTCCCCCAGATCACAGGCCCTCTGCTTGACCCACCCGCTCCGGAGCAGGAGAAAGAAACCTCCAGATGTTAGCCAGGGCAGGCGAGGACAGCTGCCCAGTTGTGCTGTGTGAGGGAGGCACCCAGGGGTCTCCCACCCAGGTGCGTGCCAGGCGGCACACTGCCTATGCCTTTGGAGGGTGTGCAGTGTCGGGGGGGCTGGGCTACTTTCTCCCACCTGAAGCTCAGGTGCCACCCGTACATCTGCCTCCTGTTTGCAAAAGGCAACTGCTGCGCTCTGCTTTCCCATCCTTCCTAGACATGTGCCTTGCTTTGGTTTTTGCCTTTTTTATTTTTTGTTTTTTTATTTTTTTGGTACTGGGGATTGAACCCAGGGGCGTTCTACCTCCTAGCTACACCCCAGCCCTATTTTTTATTCTTTATTTTGAAACAGGGTCTCGCTAAGTTGCAGAGACCTCACGAAGTAGCTGAGGCTGGCCACAAACCTGCGATCCTCCGGTCTCGGCCTCCCAAGTACTGGGATTACAAGCATGTGCCACCACACCCAACTTGTCTGTTTTTCAATGGACTTTATTTTTTAGAGAAATTTTAGGTCCACAGGAAGATCAGCAGAAAGCACAGCATTCAGTTGGGCGTGGTGGTGCATGCCTGTAATCCCAGCACTTGGGAGGCTGAGACAGGAGGATCGCAGGTTCGAAGCCAGACTCAGCAACTTAACGAGACCCTGTTTCAAAATAAAAAATAAAAAAGGTCTGGGGGTGTAGCTCAGAGGTAGAATGTCCCTGGGTTCAATCCCCAGTACCCAAATAAATAAATAAATAAATAAAAATGTATGTATGATCTGTGGGTTTGGACCTTATGAGGTGCGCACCCACCACTGCAGTGTCATAGAGCAGGGTCTCCCTGCCCGGCATGTCCACTGCTCTAGCTGCTCATCCTCCCTCCCACCCCCGCAACCACCGGCCTTTTCATTTTCTGCCTTCCTAGGTTTGCTTTCTCCAACACTTACATGGTTAGAACCACACAGTAGTTAGAGTCTTTACACTGAATGCTTTTTGTGTTTGTGTGTGTGTGACACTGGGGATGGAATCCAGGGGCATTCTATCTCTGAGCTACATTCCCAGCCCTATTTTATTTTTTATTTTGAAACAGGGTTTCACTAAGTTGCGGAGGGCCTCACTGAATTGCTGAGGCTGGTCTTGAACCTGCCATCCTCCTGTCTCAGCCTCCCAAGTACTGGGATTACAGGCGTGCGCCACCACACCCAGCTCAACTTTAGAGGGTCTCTGACGATAGGTGTCCCCTCGTGCACCCCTTTGCTCAAGGTGGAGGCATGGGATGGTCCCTCGGGATCCGCCTATGCAGCAGAGCCTCCCTTCTGCCTCTGTGGTGGGGGCAGAGTTGAGGAACCAACTGCTGGTGTCTCCCACTGCGTGGTGATGTCTGGGAGGATGTGGACTATCCCATGGCCCCTCAGAGACCCTCTGCTTGTCCATGTCCATGTCCCTGCCGGGGGCCTCACTCAGCAACTATGTCTGGTCCCAGGACGGCTCCATCCTGAATATATCCCCCCCACCGGAGGAGTCCAGCCAAGACCAGCTGGAGGACAGGAAGGACCTCCCATGGGGCGCCCAGTTCGAGCTGCCCCTCACGCTCTTGGAGAGAGACAGGTAGGAGAGGTGATGCCCGGGTGGGGACTGGGGCCTCAAATCCTAGGAAATAGAGGGTCTTACCTTTGAGCTACACCCATAGCCCTTTTTATTTTTCTTTTTTTTCTTTTTGGGGTACCAGGGATTGAACCCAGGGACATTCTACCTCTGGGCTACATCTCCAGCCCTATTTTTTATTCTTTATTTTGAAACAGGGCCTCACTAAGTTGCGGAGGGCCTCACTAAGTAGCTAAGGCTGGCCGAGAACCTGGATCCTCCGGTCTCAGCCTCCCAAGTACTGGGATTACAAGTGTGTGCCACCACACCTGGCTTATTTTTATTTTGAAACAGGGTCTCATTAAGTTACCACAAGTTTACTTCTGGGGGCTTCATGTGCGGAGGTCATTTTCTGAGTCCCGACATGTGTCATATGTGTGTGTGTGTGTGTGTGTGTGTGTGTGTGTGTGTGTGATGTGAGCATGGGGGCCATCTGTGCATGTGTTTGTATGTGTGTGCAAACACAGTGCCCAGTAACCTGGGCCAGACTCGCGCCTCTCCACCTGCTCCTGCATGGGCCACCTCCTGTCTTGGCCCATGCCACCAGTGAACTTGCTCGTCAGGTCATTGAATACAAGTGTCAGCTCCCTGAGGACAGGATGCTCAGATGCAGGTCTGCCTGTGGGTCTGTGTGCAAGGGAGCCAGGGCTTCCGCCTCCTCTAGAAAGGAGCAGGCTTAGCCGGGTGTGGTAGTGCACGCTTGTAATTCCAGTTCTTGGGAGGCTGAGATAGGAGGATCGCAGGTTCAAAGCCAGCCTCAGCAACCTAGCAAGGCCTTCTGCAACTTAATGAGACCCTCTTTCCAAATAAGAAATAAAATAGGGATGGGGGTATAACTTGGAGGTAGAATGCCCCTGGGTTCAATCCCCAGTACCACAAGAGAGAGAGAGAGAGAGAGAGAGAGAGAGGAGCAGGTTTCCACCACACTCAACACTCTTCCAGAGCCACACTCAGGAGGAGCCTGGACAGGGGGAGACCAGGCCGAGCACCTGCCAAGCTAAGGGACAGCACTGGATCTGTGTCCCAGGTGGCACAGAGGAGCAGTGTGTGAGGCTGAGGTGCGACAGTGCCAGTCCCTCCGTGGAGTCAGGCCCCAGCACTGTCCATACCAGGCAGCTACACGGGACCTCGGAACCCATGTGTTTTACTGGGTTTTGTTTTGTGGGCAGGACTGATACTCCCTGGCCAGGTGACTGGACTGGTCTCCAGCCCCCTCCCCTCGCTGGAGTTGGGTCGGTCCACAGTCCCAACCTGCTGGTCACAAGCTGGGGCTTTCTGGAGAGCAGTCCCCACCAGGAGCTGCCTCATCATCTTAACAGAGACCTGCCTGTCATTTAGGACAGCCCAGGGGACTGTGATGGTCTGTGCTGGGTCAGGAGTGGACAGAGCTGCTCTGCAGTCATTGTACCACATCTGCCTATGATGTTGGTCTTGTCTGGGAGAAGAGGTGAAGGATCTGAGGACTTCCCAGTGGGGGAGAGGGGACCGCAACGTAGGACGGGCAGGGTCCTTGGCTCACACGATAGAAAAGAATTTCAGCATAAGCCAGTCGGAGATATAGACATTTTTTTGGTACTAAAGATTAAACCCAGGGGCATTCTACCTCCAAGCTACACCTTCAGCCCTTTTTATTTTTGTATTTTGAAACAGGATCTCACTAGGTTGCTGAGAATCTTCCTAAATTGCTGAGGCTGTCCTTGAATCTTTGATCCTCCTGTCTCAGCCTCCCAAGTACTGGGATTATAGGCATGTGCCATCATGCCCAGTTCAGAGATTTATTCAGGAAAGCAGGAAATACACATTCAAGGGAGAATGCGGGCCATCTCTAGAGTGAGAGACACATTCGGGGTGCCTTCCTCCTCTTCTATAGGAGACTTTTGGTGAAGGGTGGCTAGGAGGAGGTATGTGAGGATGACGTCAGTCTGGTAGTCACAACACTTCAGCTTAGGGTGTTTTGGTCATCTCCTGGTGTGTGTGTGTGTGTGTGTGTGTGTGTTACTAGGGATTGAACCCAGGGGTACTCTTCCTCTGAGCTACACCCCCAGCCCTTTTTATGTTTTGTTTTGAAACAGGATCTCACTAGGTTGCTGAGAATCTAACTAGTTGCTGAGGCTGTCCTTGAACCTGTGATCCTCCTATCTCAGTCTCCCAAGTACTGGGATTACAGGCGTGTGCCACCACACCCAGCATCTCCTGGGTTCTGATAGGGCTTCACTGTCCTATCAATAGATAATCTCTTTTGTTTAGACCACTCACAGGTGGCATGGCTAACAGTGTCCAAGCAGATTATCCTAAGTGAATGGGTTTTCTGTTTTGAGGGTCACATCATCCTTCCAGATCTTTTGTGTGCCGGGCTTAGTGTGATCAACACCTATCTCTCCTGCTTAACTATACCTAGGTTAGACAGTTAACAGTTCAAAGTATTTTGCAAGCTTGGCATGGTGGCACACGCCTATAATCCCAGTACTTGGAAGTCTGAGACAGGAGGATCCCAGGTTTGAGGAGAGCCTCAGTGAGTAATGAGACTCTCATCAACCTAGTGAGACCTGTTTCAAAATAAAAATAAAATAGGCCAGGCATGGTGGTGCACGCTTGTAATCTCAGTACTTGGGAGGCTGAGACAGGAGGATCACAGGTTCACGGCCAGCTTCAGCTACTTAGTGAGGCCTTCCATGACTTCCTGTTTCAAAATAAAGAATATAAAAAAGGAGCCAGGCGTGGTGGTGCACATTTGTAATTCCAGTACCTGGGAGGCTGAGACAGGAGGACCGCAGGTTTGAGGACAGCCTCTGCAAGTGGTGAGACTCTCAGCAACCTAGTGAGACCCTGTTTCCACTTGGCTCCAGGTATATCTGGCCACTGTATGTGACCACCGGGTATTGTCAGGTGAATGAGCCCAGCTTGGCCCCACCACAGAAGCATGGCCGAGGCCGCCACCCTGCCCTGATGGGGGCCACAGCGGCTGGAGCGGTGGCCGAGGCTCAGGCTCAAGCTCAGGCTGGCCCCGGCTGCACAAAGGGCATGGGGGTCCAGCGGTGGCCCTGCTGAGGCCTCTGTTTCATCCACAGTGGTGGTGACATATCATCGAAAGCCACACCATCGAAAAAGCCAGGAAAGCAAGATTCTCTTCTCCCTCCTCCGTCCCTCCGCATCCTGCTGACCCCTCCCATCCATGAGGTTGGTGTGTGCGCATGCATGGCACTGACAGGGCCTGGGCTCCCTGGAGGGTCCCACTTTCCCATTGGGGCTCCCACACCCCCTTTGAGCTGCGTTGGGCCAGGGGCAAGTGGGACAAAGCTTCTAGAAGAAGGCTGTCCTTAAGCACCCACCGTGATGGCGGCAGTCACTTACTGAGCCTGGCACCAGATCAGAGTTCCAGGTAGCGTCCCTGAGGCTGCCAAGGGAAAGAGCCACAGACCAGGCAGCCGGGTCACAGCACGCACTCGCTCACCTGGTAGAACCCAGGGGCAGTCTACCACTGAGCCACACCCCCTCAGCCCTTTTTTATTTATTTATTTATTTATTTATTTTTGGCGGTACTGGGGATTGAACCCAGGGGCATTCTACCTCTGAGCTCCACCCCCAGCCCCATTTTTTAATTCTTTATTTTGAAACAGGGTCTCATTAAGTTGCGGAGGGCCTCACTAAGTAGCTGAGGCTAGCCACGAACCCGGATTCTTCTGTCAGCCTCCCAAGTACTGGGATTACAAGCGTGCACCACCACACCCAGCTCCTTTTTTATTTTGAAACAGGGTCTCACCAGTTGATGAAGGTCTCGATAAATTGCTGAGGCTGGCCTTGAACCTGCGATCCTCCTGTCTCAGCCTCCCAAGTACTGGGATTACAGGTGTGTGCCACTGCGCCTGGCTAGGAAGTCCCTGCTTCCTATGGGGGCTGGGGAAGGACAGGTGGCAGGAGACAGAATTGCAAATGGAAGACTCTCTGGCCGGTGGGCGGGCTCAAGCAGAGGTGACAGCTGGGAATCCACCAGTTGTAATTTGGTCCAGCCGGGCATGGTGGCGCACGCCTGCAATCCCAGTACTTGGGAGACTGAGACAGGAGGATCGTGGGTTTGAGGCCAGTCTCAGCAACTTAGTGAGGCCCTGTTCCAAAATGAAAAGGGCTGGGAGTGTAGCTCAGAAGCAGAATGCCCCTGGATTCAGTCCCCAGTCCAGTACCACAAAAACAAAACAAAAAACAAGAAAAATAAAAACAAAAAAGTATTCGGATGATTTTCCATAAGCTAGTATTATGAATCCATTGGTATTCATTAATCACTACTAACAGTATAAATGAGCAGGCTCTGGACACATCCGGCTGCTGCCTGCTGTGTTACCGTGTTGAGGATGTGCCCCATGGGCAGCCGCTGTGGCCCGGGGGAAGCCCTGGTCAGTGGCCTGGGAGCCCCTCCCCTGGGTGGGCAGGACCCCAGGCCCGAGCACATTGCTCCGCTCCAGGGTGTCCCGTGACACTCGGTATCATCCCAGGGCGGCACGGCTGGTCACACACCCTTCCTCGGCCCTTTTCCTCCCCCAACAATTTTCCCCTGGTAAACTCCTTGCCTCAAGTCATCACTTCTGGTCTGGGGACAATAGTGACACTGGGACAGGAGTGACAGCCGGTGGCCTCTGACCATCCCTGTGGTGCTGCTCTCCTGCAGAAGCCGAGCCCCCTGAGCATGAGGAGCCTGGTCTCCAAGTTGCACCCCCCGGCGGGCCTGGAGCTGAGCACCTTCAAGGAGATGGCCCTGAGCACCAAGAGCATCGCCCTCATTGCAGCCAGCCGGCGCTCCAAGGCGCAGGACCCGGAGGGCGGCAGCCGCCGCTCCTCCCGCCACCTCCTGGAGGAGGCAGCCCCAGACTCCAAGGACCCGAGGCCCAGCGCCACCCCAGACCCCAGCCTGGCAGACAGGAGGTGGCCCGGTGCCAGCCCATGCAGGGACCACTCCATGGAGAAGAAGACCAGGAGGAAGCGGTCACCCTCCCTCCCCGGGAGCGTGCAGCCGGTGGGTGCCTGGTCATGGGGTGTAGCCAGGACAGCTGGAGGAAGAGGACAGGGATTCACACCAAGTCATGGTGGACACGGGGGTCCCCCAGACTTAAAGCAGGTGGAAGAGAACTGCCCCACGCCGCACCTGCCCCGAACTTCCCGAGCTCCTGTGTGATCTTTTTTTTTTTGTGTGGTACCAGGGATTGAACTCAGGGGTGTTCTACCTCCGCGCTATACCCCCGGCCCTATTTTTTATACTTTATTTTGAAACCGGGTCTCACGAAGTTGCAGAGG